>MCJB01049964.1:34789-150061 GCA_002018475.1 Nicotiana obtusifolia
CCGGCAAAAGGGGCATTAGTACATATCGAATAGTACTAGTATGTAAAACTAAACACCCTCTTAATAGAACGAGCAACAGCAAATGAAGAAAAAAACATGATATCAATAAGAGACTCAAACGACATCAAAGTGTCAGATAAGGGGAAACATAAATTTCAAGTATGTTTTGGTAATTTAAGTTAGGAGATCTTTAAGCACCGATGCACCATCGTGTTTTAACACGGAGTCCGATCTCAATCCGACCGGCTAAGCCGTCTCACCCCGAGACGTACACTCACAACACCACCTTGTGCGCGGTATGGCGTCCGATCTCAACCCGATCGGCTATGTTGTCTCACCATAATGCCGTGTAGGTCAACATTACATCATCCATCTAGCTAGTAATAATCTCATCCCATTTAAGGAGAAAACATTTTATCACACGAATCTCATCCCATATAAAGGGAAACAGTCTCATCACATTAACACGGGGATTTACCCCTCAATAGCTCCAACACAGGCACGTGTAATTTCAGGGTTAGGTTGTTCCGACCTAACCTTCCTCGGTGGCTAATCGCTACTCTTAAAGCATTTGTTATTAAAAGTATTTACCATTCAATTCGTATTCCTCTACAGGCCATTCATTTTATTGACACTATTGGCCATAATGTAATATCATTTTTGCCACATTGGCAGTACTTCATAATTCAAGCTCACTATTTCATTTTGAATCATTATCATGGATAATTAACAACAAGGCCTTTAAAATTAAGACTTTAATCACATACTTGAGAAAATTAGGGTCTTAGGCATATATGACCTTTTATACAATTTGATGTGATCACTCTCATTTGGACTTCACTTGAAGTCACAACATTTTAATACATACTCATACTTCAAATACTCCCCAGGAGAATAGCACAATTTAATAAGAACATTCCAGAACACATTTGAACATATTCATACATATACATCATCCAATGCCAAACTTATTCAAAAAATTCAATTCATAATGGACAACTCGGGAATAACAAGATCATCGTGGGAATTCAATTCTGAGAGAGGTGTGAAGCCAACATCCTTGCCTCGAGCGTTTTTAAATTACTATAATGTTCCACAATTCTTAACTTCCTCGATCTATTTAGAAATATAGCAAAATTGAAAACAAATTAGAAGAGAGTTTATAGTTCCAGATCATTTGAGCATTTTATCAAACACTAGGTGGGTATTTTGATTTCAAGGTCCTCCTATGGTGGGTTCCTCCATCCCACTACCCAAAGTCTACCCAATTTAGCTCAACATTCATCCCCCAACCCCTCATAGTACATGCATGTAAAAATAAACAACTCCTACACCCAACAATTGCTTGGCTTATTACCTATTTCCAATTAGAATCACTAAATTGAGGGCTATGGAGTAGAAACTTACCTCTAGGATGAAGACCTAGTGAATTCTTCTTACAATTTCTTCAACTTTGAGCAATATTGATGGGTGATGAACTTCGAAACTTCCCCTCTCACTCGCTGACACTCCCTCGCTCTAGAATATATGTTTTTACTGCAGAAGTGGTCCATTACTCTAATATATCGAAATAGGGTGGGGTAAAAAAATTAGAAAAAAGGAGACCCGTCACAGATCAGCGGTCACATAATGCTTCTACGTCTACGAAATGGCCCTCCGGAACTGGGCAATCGTGCCCCACTCTACGGCCATTATGCGGTACGCAGATCTTTTATGCAGTCGCATAATGTATCGTAGACTTTCCTCCAAAGTTGCCCAGCTACTGCTTCACTCTGCCGCCATTCTGCGGTCTGTAGAACGATTCTGCAATCGCATAGTGGGCCGCAAAAATGTCTTTTTCTGAAAAAACAATTTCCTTTACTCCCAGCGCACTATTCAACCGAAAAAGTCCGTACCACGGCGAGCTCTCCACATTTGTCAACACATAGCCTACTTCGACACCATGAAATATCAGGTTTTATGTAAAATATGTACGAGGCCTTACTTCCTCCCCCACTCAGGATCATTCGTCCTCGAATAAGGGTCAGAATCTGTCATTAGCATCCAATGTGACTCAATTGTCACTTCACAAACCAACAGTTCAAAATTTTTGACTAACTCCCTAAATTTCAAAAATTTTGCAAGAGTCTCCCTTATAACTAGGCCTATACGTCGAACAAACTAAATAGAAGTTGCAAAGAATAAGGACAAAGAGGACTGTGTACAGGATGAGCAATTACCAAAGTTAGGGTTCGAAGCGACAGTAAACCCTAACCCTTACCCTAATTTACAAGACATCGTCAATTCGGAAGCTAAAATCGAAGAAAAGGAGATGAGGCCTGTAGTAGCAAGGGAACTGGTAGTTTTCGTAGATGGAAGTCCACTGTCTCTGGATGATTGAGCCGCGGCAACATGTAAAGATAGTCATAATTTTGCAACTGATGAAGCTACAGTAAACCCTAAGGGTTTTTTGACATATGACTTGCAGTTGCAAGATTTGCAGGTAGTTGACGATGCTACAAAGATGATAAACAGTGAATCTTCAGGCAGTAAACATGATATGCAACTGCATATTAACGTACCTATGAAGAGTCCTTTACAAACTTTGCATGATCTAGTTACACACAATATTGCACCAGATGAAAATAATATCATTGAAAGCCAGCAGTTAGAGGAAGAAGGAGACGAGGAGTCTATTGATGCAAATCTCAAGCAGATAACATACGAGGCAGATATATCACCATTGTCCAGTCCAAAAGCACTAAAGAAAGTAAGAAATTACAACAGAAAGAGAAAGTTCAACCTACAAGGGTATTGCCCAAGAGGGCAGCTTCACATAATAAGTGATGATGAAAGTTCTCATATGGAATATTAGGTCTGTTAACACTTATCAGGCCTTCCCAAGAGTCATCAACATGCACAAGGAACATAAGTTTACTGTTATTGCTTTGATGGAGCCTTTTCAAAGAGACGGACATATATACAGATATAGAAGAAGGTTACGAATGGAGACTACCTACTCTAACATAAATGGTAAGATATGGTTGTTTTTTGAGGCAGCTGTCGATTGGGAATTGGTGATGGACACAGATCAACAAGTGACTGTTAAGGTACTAGATCATAAAGTTAATAAGCAGATTATAATGACTTTTTTATATGCTAAGTGTGATGCTTTAGAACGATTGGAACTCTAGGACAATCTATATTATATGGCTAGTGATATGGAGGATCCTTTGATGGTTGGAGGTGACTTTAATGTGCTGTTAAAAGAGGAGGAAAAGATAGGTGGACGGCCAATTTACCCTCCAGAATATGAGGATTTTGCTTTCTGTGTGAACTCTTGTGGATTGTTTGATCAAGGGTACAAGGGGAGTCCTTTTACATGGTGGAATGGTAGGTCGAATGCAGAGTGTATATTCAAGAGATTGGATAGAATTTTAGTGAATCTACCATTTCAAAATCTGTTCGCTACTATAAAACTGGAGCATTTGATTAGAATTGGCTCAGATCATGCTCATTTATGTATGACCTGTGGAGAGAAGGCATCAAGTTTTGTTAAGCCATTCAGGTTTTTAAATTTCCGGACAAAACATGAAGCTTTCATGGAGGTAGTGAAACATAATTGGACAGCAGATTTCACAGGGGATCCATATCTTATCTTTAAGCACAAGCTTAAGAAGGTAAGATCAGCTTTGTCTAAGTAGAGTAGAGAGACATTTGGTGATATTTTTAAATAACTAGCTATACTCGAGGATATAGTGAAGGTGAAGGAGATGCTATTCGAGGAGGATCCATCAACAGAGAATAGGGTGTTGCTTCAAAAGGCACAAGAAGAGCTCAAATAATATTTAAGCATAGAAGAACAATACTGGAAGTAGAAGGCTGGATTGATGTGGTATGAGGAAGGAGATAGGAACACCAGATTCTTTCATAATTATGTTAATGGGAAGAGGCAAAAGTTACAGTTAAAAAGGATTCAGAATGATACAGGACAATAGCTGGATGATCAGGAGCAAATGTCTAAGGCAGTAGTGGAATTTTATCAAAATCAGTTTACTAGTGAATGTGACCCTGCAGACTTCTCAATGCTGGACAATGTGCCAGTGATGGTCTCTAGGTAACAGAACTTGGAACTTTGCAGATATCCAACTATCGATGAGGTGAAGGCAGCTGTGTTTGAATTAAGTGGAGAAAGTGCCAGTGGTCTAGATGGATTTACTGGACTGTTTTATCAGGTATGTTGGGAGGTCATTAGTTTTGATATCCATAGCATGGTCTTGCATTTTTTTGGAGGTGCTCCGATGCCTAAATCTATAACTCATACAAATCTAGTGATAGTGCCTAAGAGGTCGACAGTTGAAACATTCGCAGATTTAAGGTCGATAAGTTTGAGTAATTTCATTAACAAGGTCATCTCAAGAGTCATTCATGACAGGCTTGAAAGGTTTCTGCCTTGCTATATATCACAGAACCGGTCAGGTTTTGTGAAGGATAGGAGTATATTTTAGAACATTTTACTAACACCAGAGATGATAACAGATATTAGGAAGAGAGGGAAGCCAGCTAACGTGGTGATTAAGCTCGATATGGCAAAGGCATATGATAGAGTGTCGTGGAAATATTTACTTCATGTACTAAGGAGGATGGGATTTGCGGAACACTTTATAACTATGGTATGGAATATATTGTCCAATAATTGGTGCTCTGTACTAGTTAATGAACAATTGATAGGTTTCTTCAAATCAACCAGGGGAGTGAAGCAAGGAGACCCTCTATCTCTTGCTTTGTTCATTCTTTTTGCAGAAGTATTGTCAATATCAATAAACAAACTACTCGAAGACAGATCATATGTGGGATATGGAATGTCAAAATGGTTTGACCCATTGAATCATTTGTCATATGCTGATGATACTATAATTTTTGCTTCTGCACATGCTGCATCCTTGAGCAAAATTATGGCAGTGTCAGGTAGATATGAGAGGGTGTCAGGACAGTTGATCAACAAGGCCAAAAGTTCTTTTTATATGTATAGAAATGCAGCTCATGAACTGGTGCGAGCGGACATCACTGGATTTGTTAAAGGGCAGTTTCCATTTACATATTTGGGATGTCCAATCTTTTATACTAGGAGAAGAAAAGAATATTACAATGATCTTATAAAAAAGGTGAAGAATACGTTACATTCTTGGAAGGGCAAATTATTATCATATGGAGGAAAAGCTACTCTTATCACCAGTGTGTTACAAAGTATGCCAGTGTATATGCTTTCAGTGTTGGACCCTCCAAAGAACATACTGGAACATTTGCATAAAGTGTTTGGAAGGTTTTGCTGGAGTAACAAGGAAGAAGGAAGGAGCAGGCATTGGGCATTTTGGCAGAATCTGTGTTTACCTAAAGAAGAAGCAGGATTGGGATTTAGATCTCTATATGATGTATCGAAAGCAGTCTTTGCTAAGCTATGGTGTAGATTTAGGACTACAAAAATATTGTGGTCTAATTTCATATGAAATAAATACTGCAAGAAATAAATACCTTCTGTTGTGCAGTATAGAGGAGGATCACATGTGTGGAAACAGATGATACTTGCTCAAGAAAATGTAGAACATGAGATACAGTGGGAATTGAAAAGAGGAACAACTAGTATATAGAACAAGAACTTGACAGGGCTGGGGGCTCTATACCATGTTGTTCCATATGATTTTCACATAGAAGAAGAAATACAAGATGTAGCTGACATGAGACAAGAAGGAGCTTGGAATGATCAATTGTTTGATCAATTATAACCTGAAGATATAGCTACACATATGAAGGAAAACGTTGATTATTATGAAGATGACAGTGAATGGGATAAACCTTACTGGATGCCCAATCCATCAGGCAAATTTTCAGTAAGTAGTGCTTGGCAGATAGTAAAGCGTCGAGCTAATTCACATAAGGAGTTCAGTTTAATGTGGACTAAAGGATTACCATTTAAGATATCCTTCTTCCTATGGAGATTGTGGAGACAGAAAATAGCAACAGACGATCTATGGAGGAGACAAGGATACATTGTTACATCTAGATGTTGGTATTGTCAACAACCACAAGAAGAAGCAATTAATCATATATTTCTAACGAGTCTTACTACTGTGAAGGAATGGAAAATGTTTATGGGAGCTGCTGGTATTATAGTGCCTTATGTGCAAGTGAAACAAGAAATAAGAAGTTGGTGGACTGCAAAGTGTTGTCCCAAGTTAAAGCCATTATATCAAGCTGCCCCAGCGGTCATCACATGGGAATTATGGAAGAAAAGAAACAAAGGTAAACATGGGGTTACTGTGTCGTCAAATAGAGTATGTCATGAAGTGAATAAGACCTTGTATTACTTTGCAAATAATAGGTATCCATGGTTAACTAATATACCTATGTTATGGTCAGATATGATTCAGTATTTCGATGCATATAAACCAGTGTTGATGACGAAAAGAATAGTTTGGCAATTCCCATATCGAGGGTGGTTTAAATGTAATACTGATGGAGCATCGAAAGGGAAACCGGGGCCTAGTTCCTTTGCATTTTGTGTAAGGAATGATAAAGGAGAATTTATTTATGCTAAAGCAGTTGATATTGGTGTGACTACAAACATGGTGGCTGAAGCTAAAGGAATAATGCATGGATTACAATACTGTGTTGAGAAGGAGTTACATCCATTAATACTGGAAACAGACTCGTTAGTGTTGAAGAAGGTGATAGATGGAGAATGGGATTCACCTTGGTCGATTAGTTCATAAGTGAGGAAGATTAGAAGGATGATGGAGCAATTCAATGTGATTGTGCAGCATGTTCTAAGAGAAGGCAATACAGTGGTAGATTTTTTAGCTAACATGGTTTTTTCTTTTGCAGGTACTCTACAGTTCAGCTCATTTGGTCAATTACCAAGTGCAGGAAGGAAATTTATTAATTTAGACAAAGCTCAAACCAAATTTAAGGATCAAAATTGCTAAGAGAAGAGCTCCAGATTGATCTTGAATTATCAAACACCGTAACAGTGGCTTAGCAGCAGAATAATTCATACAGTCTTAGAGCATTATCCAGTGGTATTAGCATGGTTTCATGCTCATTTTGGTAATGTGATAAACTTGTATGGGCAATATGCTATAAGTCACTGGTGCACGAGAGGAGAAAGGAATCAAGTTTTACATGTATTCGATTAGGATAATATTATTGCTCGATGTCAAAAAGAGAGGTTACTACTATTGGATTCCAAGGTGACATTCTTTAAATATTGGATCATTGAGAGTAACATAGAAGGGTGGATGAAGCTTGAGCAAGATCGAAATAACCATATTGAGATTACTCAATCGAGGACAAGCGTGAAGGCATTTCGAAACCAGACTCTGGACAACATACTGTTGAAGATCGATGCTATGGTTGATGGTTGAATATCAAACACATAAACAGTGGTCTATGTGTAGTAAAATCTATACGATTTTAGATCAGTATCGAGTGGTATTAGCATGTTATCATGCTTAACCTGGAGGTATGATAATGTTGTATGGAAAGTATAAGTCAGATCATTGGTACATATGAAGAGATTTGGATCAAATAATCAGAATTATTTATGATGATTCTGTTAGTGATCGAGGTCTGATGGAGCAGGTCATTAAGAGGACATTCTTTCTAAGTTGGAACCTCGGAACCAACATAGAAAGGTGGATGATTCTAGTGCTACTTTGGAATCGAAGACATCGTATCGAGGTAATAAAATCTAAGAAGATAGTATGAAGACATTTTATCGACATCATACAATCGAAGGAGACAGATTGAAGACATTTTATCAAAGCAATACAATCGAGGAGGAAGCTTGAGCATAATCGAAGGTACTCTGTCGAGGTTAATAAATGGAGGATAATGTTAAAGAAATATCAAAATCATCCTCTCAAAAACATACTTCTTAAAATCCATACAAGATTATCGAGGGTGGATTATCAAACACATAAGCAGTGGCTTAGCCACAGTACTATCTATACGATATTAGAACACTATCCAGTGGTATTAGCATGTTATCATGCTCACTGTGGAGGTGTGATAATGTTGTATGGAAGGTATAAGGTTAATTATTACATAAGGCGGGATTTGGATCAAACAGTAGGTACAATCGATGAGGATATTGAATGGGATCAACAGCAAAATGGAACACTTTTGCAGGTCTATATCAAGAGGACATCTTTCATATGTTGGTTTTTTGGTTCTAACATAGGAAAATGGATGAATCTTGCGGTAGATCGAAGTGTTCTAGTTCGAAATCAGAAAATCGAGGCCACACATTTGATGATCAATTTGCAGACAATTCGATGCTTTCTGGTTACAGTACTATGGTCGAAAGCAGCGTCAATCGAAGTCAGTGCTACTGTACTCAAGATTCACAATCACGTCTGCATCGAGGATACATTGTTGAAGAATTGTACCATCAATTTGAAGACAATCATTAGAAGACACATTAACATATTGAGATCAGCTAAGTACACCTCGAATCCAGATCGAGGTCACATTATCAAAATCATTCGAAGCCAACTTTCACAAGCATGTGAACAGTGGACTACCTGCAGAAAAATGCATACAGCATTAGAGCATTGTCCAGTGGTATTAGCATGTTATCATGCTCATTATAGAGGTGTGATAATTTCGTATGGAGAGTATCAAACAGGTTTTTATTTCACAAATCATAGGATCAATGTCAAATGGTTGAAGAACGATGCCATAATCAATGTCAAATTGCTGAAGAACCATGCCAGCCTTAGATCGAAGTCTGCTGCAATCGAGTTTCACGTTGAAGCTCGATTTCAAATCGAATAGATTGAAGTCAGGAAAACATGTTGCTGAAAGTTTGATGCTTGAGATTTAAAGTTGAAGATCGATGTCATATTAAAGTTCCAGTTCGAGATCACAGTGGCTTTGTTTCTCGAAGCCATGACAACTATAGAGGTGTTCGAGGGTCTATTATCGGAAGAATATCAAAGGAACCACAATGCTGAAGTTACTGTCGAGCCTTACAACAAGCAACAGTATAGAACCAATGATACAATGTGAAGGAAGATGGAGATTCACGTTTTCCATGTCCATTGAAAAGCAAAACTTGGCGCCTGGTGAGAGCAATAGAGGTGCTACATTGATGTTTTGCAGTTGGCGGGTGAAAATACATGCCTTCACAGATGGAAAGTTGGTTGTGCTACGAGTTGTATTAGATAGTTTTCATAAAGAAGTAGAGATAGAATTAGTTTTTGCATTTTTTACAGTTTCTGGACAACTTGTAAACTTTGCTTTTATTTAATTCATATATATATAACCTCTAGGAAATTATCCTAGAGGTCTATTTGCTTTAAAAAAAAAATAGGCCTATACACCTTCTAGAGAACCCTAGAAACCAATCCTAACAACATATACATAATCCGATGACGCGATATAACATGAAAACAAAACCAACATGGCCTCATAAGCAATATATTACCAGAAAAAGAACACCCTTAACATCAACGGTACAAATGATACATAATTCATAAAAGGTAACTCTTAGCATTTTCATAGAACATAACTTTATAAATACAGGGCTATGTAAACAAATTACGGTACTTCTTCTTCATTTCTTCCTCGGCCTCCTAGGTGGCCTCTTCAACCTCTTTGTTCCGTCATAGTACTTTTACGGAGGCAATCTCTTTATTCCTCAACTTTCGGCCATTATGTGGTCCGCAAACCTATTATGCGGTCGCATAACAAACCGCATACTTTCCTCCAAACATGCTCGGCTAATGCTTCACTCTACGGCCATTCTGCAGTTGGCAATGTGATTCAACGACCGCACAGTGTGCCGCAGAAATGTCTTTTTCTGCACAAATTTTTCCTTTACTCTCAATGCACTATTCAACCCAAAAAGTCAGTACTGCAGCGAGCTCTCCACATTCGTCAACACATAATCTACTTCGGCACCATGAAATCCTAGGTGTTTAGGTAAAATATTTACGAGGCCTTACATTATCGACAGTTGAACAAGGTTAGTATCAATAACAAGTATACATTGCCTAGGATTGATGCTTTGTTTGACCAGCTTTAGGGTGCTAATGTGTTTTCCAAGAAAATTTGAGATCTAGCTGCCATTAGGTCAAGATTAGGGCATCAGATATCCCTAAGAAACCTTTTTGGACTCGTCATGGTCAATATGACTTCTTGGTGATGTCGGTTGGTTTGACTAATGCTCCAGCAGCTTTCGTAGATTTGGTGAACCGAGTGTTCAAGCCTTATTTTGATCCCTTCGTGATTTTGTTCATCGATGATATTCTTGTTTAGTCTCGTAGTAGAGAGGCGTATGAGGAACACTTGAGAGTAGTACTTCAGACTTTGAAGGATCGTCAGCCCTACTGAAAAAGTTGATTCAGATGGATGCTCCTTTCAGATGGTCCAATGAGTGCTAGGAGAGCGTTCAGAAGCTCAAAACTACTTTATCTACATGTCCAGTGTTAGTGGTGCCCACGGGTTCGGGGCCTTACACTATGTATTGTGCTGCTTTTCATAATGGACTTGGCGCGGTGTTAATGGAGGATTGTAGGGTGATTGCCTATGCGTCTCGTCAGTTGAAGGTCGATGAGAAGAATTATCTTTTTCATGATTTGGAGTTTGCAGCTATCATACACGGACTCAAGATTTAGAGGCACTATTTGTACGACGATTCATGTGAGGTTCACAATGATTACCGGAGTCTTCAGCATTTGTTAAAGCAAAAGGATTTCAAATATGAGGCTATGGAGGTGGTTGGATTTGGTAAAAGATTAAGATATCAACTATATTGTGTTATCCGGTTGTCCCCATGAAAGGTAGTTTCATGTACCTTGGGACGGTTATACCGGAGACAGAGAGACCGACGAGAACGTCACCATATAAGTGTGGGCGGATGAAATGGAGGGTAGCATCCGGAGTCCTGTATGGTAAGAAAGTGTCACTCATACTCAAAGGTAAATTTTATAGCGCGGTGGTTAAATCGGCCATGTTGTATGGGGCAGAATGTTGGCCAACTAAGAAATCTCATATCCAGAAGATAAAGGTAGTAGAAATGAGGACAGTTGAGGTGGATCTGTTGGCACATTAGGATGGATAAGATTAGGAATTAAGATATTTAGGAGAAGTTAGGTTTGGCCCCTGTGGGTGACCATGATATGGGAAGCGAGGCTCAGATGGTTCGAGCACGTGCGGAGTAGAAGCCTTGATACTCCAGTAAGGATATGTGAGCAGTTGGCTTTGATTGGTGCGAGAAGACGTAGAGAGCGGCCGAAGAAGTATTAGGGAAAGGAGATCAGGCAGGACATGGCACGACTACAGATTTTTTAGGACATGGCCCTTGATAGGAATGTCTGAGGGTCGAGCATTAGGGTTGTAGGCTGGGGGTAGTTGAGCTTTTTCTACTTCATACGGGGGGTGAAGCTGGTTTGATAGGGTTGACCTTAAACGGCTAGTGGTTAATGTTGTGTCCACACTATCTTTTTTTTTAAAAATAATTTCAAGCCTTAATTACTTGTTATTGTTATTGCATGTCATCTAATTTTTTTATGGTTTTTATGATGTTGTTACTATTTTTATGTTTTATGTTGACGATACTGATATATTGTCTCTTCTTGTTTTCTTTCCATCTTCCTAAGCAAAGGGTCAATCGAAAACAGCCTCTTTACCCCATCTGGGTAGGGATAAGATCTGCATACACACTACTCTCCCCAGACCCCACTTTGTGAGATTTTACAGGGTCGTTATTGTTGTTATTGTATATTATATTACCTGGCAAGGAAAATGTGGTATCTGATTCCTTGAGCAGAAAGGCGGAGAGTGTAGGTAGTTTGGCTTATATACCAAGAGAGGCCATTGGCTGTGGATGTTCAATCCTTGGCAAACGATTTTGTGAAATTGGATATCTCGAAGCCTAGTAGGTTCTTGCTTGTATTGTGGCGCAATCGTCTTTTTTGGAGCGAATCAAGGCACGCCAGTTGTTGATTCTCATTTATTTTTGATAAAGGACACAATAAAGAGAGGTGGTGCAAAGAAGGTTGTGATTGGAGATGATGGAGTTGTGCGGCTTCAGGGCCAGATTTGTGTTCTGAATGTTGATGGCTTGCGGTAATCGATTCTTCAAGAAGCTCACAATTCAAGGTATTACATTCATTCAGGTGTCCCAAAGTTGTATCGTGATTTGAAGCAGCATTACTGGTGGTGGATGATGATGAAAAACGTTTTTGGGCAATTTTCACGGTGTTTAAATTGCCAGCATGTGAAGCATGAACATCAGAAACCATATAGTAGGATAACCAAAGACTTTGAAGAAGTTCATTGCTATTTGGGTCATTATGGATGGATTGACCAAATCTACGCATTTAATTTCGTTGATGACGTCTTACACTTCAGAGACTTTGGCTCAGATCTACATTAGAGAGATTGTTCGCTTTCATGGTGCCATTTGTATCATCTTGGCTCGTGGCACTCAGTTACTTTTCACTTCTAGAGAGATGTATAGCAAGATTATGGCATGCAGGTGGAGCTTAGCACTGCGTTCACTTGCAGATAGATGGTCAGTTTGAGAGGACTATCCGGATCCTTGAGGATATGTTGAGGCCCTGTGATATTTATTTTGCAGGCTAGTGGGACCAATTTCTACCGTTGGCATAGTTTGACTACAACAACAGCTACCGGTCCAGTATTCAAATGGATCTATATGAGGCTTTATGCAGTAGGTGGTATATTCTAATATTGGTTGGTTTGAGACTAGTAAGGCTAGGATGTTCTGTATCTTGGTTTGTAATGCTTTTGAGAAGGTGCAGTGGATTTAGGATGACCTTTAGATGGTATAGAGTAGGCAAAAGAGTTATGCGGACAAGAAGGTTTGTGATATTGCTTTTATGCAGGGCCAGAAGGTACTTTTAAAAGTTTCGCCTATGAAGGGCGTGATGAGATTTGGGAAGCAGGACAAGTTGACCCTGAGATTTATTGGCCAATTTAAGATGCTAGAGAGAGTTGAGGAGGTTGCTTGCAGGAATGCTTTGCCTGCCAACCTAGCAGGGGAACGTTTGATATTTTATGTTTTTATGCCTCAAAAGTATCATAAAGATAAGTCATATGTATTGGAATTGAGCACATTACAACATCATGAGAATCGAACTTATGAAGAAGATCTGGTAGCTATAGTATCGGCTGGTTCGAAATTGAGATCTAAGGATGTTTCTTCCGTTAAAGTGCTTTGGAAATGTCAACCGACTGAGGAGGCTACTGGGAAATCCGAGTCTGATATTAGCAGTAGATATACATATATTTTTACCAGCTCGGGTATATTTAAATGTTCGTTCGAGGATGAACGTTTCTTTTAGAAATAGAGAATATAATGATCCGATAAGTCGTTAGAGTTCTAGCTTTGAGTTTCATGCCTTAAGACTTTGAATAGTCTAATTTTATGATATATAATTATCTTGCATAGTTCATTTTGAAGTTCGAAAAGATTAAAAGTGATTTCAAAGAAAACTTGGCTTTTGAAGTTTAAAATGATTACAGTTTACCACAGCCAACATTGTAGGTCAACGATCTCGAATCGATATTTTGACGATTTCGGTAGCTTTATATGATGATTTTTTTACTTTTACACATGTTCTATTAGGGTCCAGGGTGACCCGAGACTATTTTGGCACTAATTGTGAAAAGTTAAAAATTTGAAACTTTAGAACATTGAAATCATTATGTTTTGATGGTTGATTCTTGATTCTTGATGTTATTTTGGTATTTTGAACTTACAAACGAGTTTGTATGAAGTTCATAGACTTTTACTAATATTTGGTGTGGATCTAGGGGGCTTGGATAAGTTTCATATTTGGATTTGGATCATTTTTGGCTTCGTTGGGTTAGCTAATTTGCTAGTGTTTCATAATGCTTCGACATCACGAAGCTTGTCTTGCGAGCGCATAAGAGGATTAGGGTCGGGGGCAGGTTATTCTTTGGGGTCGTGTAACTAGTACCATGATTGCATAGTGTCTTCTAGAGCTAGGGGAAATACTCTCCGCGACACGATGGTGGTGTAAGATCACGATGTGAAGTCCGCCAGGCCTTATGCAGGTAGTGGGGTCTTGCCTTCGCGAATGCGTGGGGTACGCCGCAAATGCAAATGCTTGACAAGGAGTTGCCTTACGCTAACGCGAGCTGGGCTTCACGAACACGATGGTCGCTAACCACTAGTCTTCGCAAACGTGGGGGTCCCTTCACAAGCCCCAAAGAGAAAGTTCGCCCAAGCATAAATATTGCTGAAAATCGGGATATAGCCACTTTTCACCATTTTTGAGACCTTGATCATGGATTTGGTTGATTTTTGAGATGATTTTCAACCTAACTTCAAAGATTAGTACTTCTTACCTAGTTTTAATGTATTCTCATGAATTCAAATAGATTTTTATCCGTAAATCTAGTACCTGTAAGTGTAGAAATTGGGTGTTTAGGGAAAAAAACTTATGAGCACTAATTTTGGGGATTCGGACCTTGATTTGAGGTCCAATCATGATTCAAATCGTATATTTTGACACGGGCGAGAATGGGTAAACGAGGAATTCGTTTTAATTTTAAATTTCCACCATGTGGGCTCGGTTTGACTTTTTATTGACTTTTCAAAATATATTAAAGATCGAACCTTGATAATAGGGTAGTTTGTAAAGCTTGTTTTAACTTATTTGGCATTATTTAACCAGATTCAAGTGGTTGGCGGGTTGTTCTAAAGAAAAACATGTGTTGGATTGTTGATTTTGTTCAAGAAGGATTTAAGTAACGGGGTTAGCTTGAATTCAGAAAATTAGGATGTTATTAGGTCTATTTCCTACATGAATTGTGTGTTGGTAACTACATATGCAAGGTGACGAGTGTATATACGTTGTCAGGGGTCGAAGCATATGGGTAAAACTAGTTATGTGCCTCTATCTATTACTTATTTTACTTGTTCCGTGCCTTTATTTGTTATATGCCTCATTTGTCACATGCTTTACATGCTAAATTCCTTTACTTGATTCATGATTACTTGTAAGTTGCCATTACTCCTGGTTTGTTATCATCCTTTCCTTAGTAAATTATGCTTATTTATTATCATTGGTAGTTATTATGAATTTTGCAAAATTTTGATGCATTGTTGGATAAATCCATGTGGACTGGTATATTGGATCAGGTTTTGATAAGGCTCGTGTTGCTCGCCGCAACAATAGTATGGCCATGTGATCGAGTTGCCGCCCCAACAATGTTTGTGTTTGTGTTGAATCGGGTTGTGCGCCACAACGTATATGTTATGATATGTTGGTGTTATTTGTGATATATCCTTTGTCGTGGATTTTGTTGTGTTGATTATGGTTATTGTTTCTTCCCCATTTATTTGAGCTGCCGAGAAGGGCTTTGGTTACGCTATTCAGGAAATATGGTTATCACTTATGTTATTACTATTGTTATCACTATGGCTTTTACTGTTGCTAATTAGCTGTATAGGTTTATATGGTAAGTCTCTTGTCTTAACGTAGTCACTACCTCATCAAGGTTAAATTCGATATTTATTGAGTACATGGGATCGAATGTACTCATACTACACTTCTGTACTTTTTAGACAGATTATGGTGCGGGTCCTAGCAATATCAAATGGGGAGCATAGCTTGGAGACCAGGGAGACCCGAGGTAGTGCTGCTTTTCTATCCGCAGACTCCGGAGTCACCTTCGCTCTTATTATATATGTTTTCTTGTACCAGACAGTATTTCATTTCTTTGCAGACTTTGTATGTAGTATTATTAGTAGCTCACGTATTGTGTGACACCAAATATGGGGAGATTTTTTAGACGGCATTGGATTTTAGACTTATTTACATATATTTCTGAGATTTACTTTTATTCTATTTTATTATGTTGTTATTGTTAGTCTAGTTTACTTATGTATTGTTAATTATTGGCGTGCCTAGCAAGCGGTGCCATCACGATCTAGTTGGTTGGAATTTTGGGTCGAGACAAGGAACATAAAAACTATAAAACAATTCAGTCAGGTATTGATGTTAGGGTGCACGTCCCGTCAAATCTAGTGTCATTGCCTGGAGCGCGATGGGTCGAGGCTATTGCCAATGCCTCAACAGTTTTGCTGAAAATTCAGCTTTTCTTAGAAAAGAACCCATTTCAGACACAAATTTTATTTTTTAGCTTTTGGAGCTGAACAACATGGTCCTAGGAGAATTTGGAAGGAGATTTCATCTACATGCTAGGGTGTAGTCATTCTAACCTAGATCTATGATTATAACTTTAATCTAACGCTGATTTTGACTCCAGATCCAGGAATCTAAAAGAGGAAAAAGGGTTTTAAAAATGAAAAATAAGAAAATTTATATTGAGGTTTTGAACACCGATTTGGACTTGAATTTTGAAACTTATCACCTATTTGGACTCGTGAGGTTATGGGTCAACAAGATCCAATTTCTATTTCGTGATTTACCACGTAGGCCCGGGGTTAACATTTTGTTGGCTTTAATGATTTGAAAATAAATTGAAGCTTTATCGTTTGAAATTGATTCATATAGTTTTATTTGTCGTTGAGTATATTTCAGGACAAGGCCCCGCCATACCAATTAGTACATGTCCGAATCATACTGACCAGATAGGCAACTCTGGAGCAAGTGGAGTACCAACACCTTCCGCTGAGCTGATAGCCTACTAGGAGGACTGTCAACCTGTCTATCGGAACCAGCGGGCATGAAAGGCATCGTCCCCAGGCAAAAGGGACGTCAGTACGAATAAAGTACCGAGTATGTAAGGGATGAAAAGTAGTATATAAAATACATGAAAGAAACATGGAGTAAAGGACTCAACCTATAAGTCTGAATAGTTTTGTGAATCATGAAACATTTATAATGTCACGCATATGCATATAAAAGTCATATAATTCATATGTATATGCGTACATAACATCATCAAGCCTCTGAGGGCATCCCATCATATCATCTCAGCCCCCATGGAAAAAATCATCAACGTATACCAACTGATCAGGTGGTGGTGAGTATATAACGTCGTAACCTTTTCTCATATCCTATATACATATAATATACGCGTATATAATGCTATCTGGTCATGGGTCAATGTACATGTACTAATGAATGCAATGCATAATGAAGTAAGTCAATGAGATCTCTCGGGATGTCATAAGATCAGTATGCCTTCGGTTACTATCATGAAATTAACTTTATCAACTTACGTATTTTCTGAGACCTATGAACAAACAATATAATATAGGATATATGGGAAATCAAGAACATAGGCCACCCTAGTACTTTTAAGAATAAAGTTATTTGTGAAAATTGTGTATTTTGTCTTTCATTGTATCATATGAATCATGCCAAACGGAAAGATGGGATAGCCTTAACATACCTTTGCAATCTCCTCTCCAATCGTCAACCAAGCTCAATATGATCTTCTTACGTATACAATGAGTAAACCGACTTCATCATCATCATATAAGCATTGTAACTTTCATATTTCAAAACCAATATTCTAAAAGAAAACGGACAGCATCTCACCTACTTTTACTACATCCCATAAGTTACTAAAAGTCACCAAACAGCTAATAGTGATGCCACAACAAACATCATACTACTCTTTCGAAACTCGCAAGTTCTAGTCTTTACGATCGAGGTACAACTCGTAGAAGCTTAGATAAGGGAAAGAGAAGCATAAACTTACCTTGGAATAAGTAGAAACAACAAAACCTACTCCCTCTTCATCCAAAATTAGTCCCCCAATGCGGCTACAAGAAGCAGAACGGAAAATTAGCAAGCTGTCCGGGTTTTTCGGTACTAGAATCTCTTCGTATCACCCGAAATCACCTAGGGTTTGTGTGGGATTTTTGGGGGAGAAGTTGCAGGGGTTTTCTCCTCTGTTTTTCTCATGAGATTATGTTGAAAATATTAGATAATCATCCCATAGAAAGGGCCACTTGGCCGACCTCAATCTACCCCTGTTTGGGGATTTATTCCCTTTATTTATGTAAGTAGGCGATGCACCTACTTGTCACCTACCAGTCTGTGCAATCTTGCAAAAATGCGAATACATCTCTACTCTAATGTTGTATCGACAAATGATTTAATTTTCTAGAAACTAGAGTCATAGATCTTCAATTTGGTTGGTAGATCATCCCGTAATTTTTTCACGACCCAAATCCCAAACACGGTCGTGATTGGCGCCTCTCATGAAGACAAGGCCAACCAATTCGAACCATAACTCATTTTAAGCAGTTAGCTTAGCAAGAGAACAACAAAACATAGTTTAATAGCGGTCATTAGCAGAAAAACATAGTGAACCATCCCAACAACAGCCCGAAACCGGGGTGTCACAAAGTCATGAGCGACTAATGAAATCCTAATAACAAAATTTCTATTACAATATCTCTGGCACAATTAGTTGGAGAAAGTGGAAATAACAATATAAAGAGATACGGGGCTGCGGACGCCAACAGCTACCTCAGAGTCTTTGAGTCACCGCTCTGGTGATCGTAGTCAATGCCTCGGAGCGGAGTCAATAACGCCTGAATATGCACACATGGTGCAGGGAGTAATGTGAGTACTTCCAACTCAGAGAGTAGCACATATAAATAATGACTGAAAGTAAGGAAAAACGTAAAGCACAAGGCAATGCATAATGAAGCAGTAAATCATTATTTGAAAACAGTAAATCAGTAAGAAATCATTTAAAAATCTTCCCAGCTCTGGTTACCAGTTGCCATTGTTACCAACTGTAACCTACAGTTGTCATTGTTACCACCTGTAATATTCCTGGGCTCAGTATCAATCTCACAGCTCTGGTTACTAGTTGTCATTGTTACCAACCGTAACCTATAGTTGTCACTATTACCAACTGTAATATCTCTGGTTATCGGTTGTCATTGTTACCAACCATAACCTAAAGTTGTCATTGTTACCAACTGTATTATCTCTGGTTATCGGTTGTCGTTGTTACCAATCGTAACCTACAGTTGTCATTGTTACCAACTGTATTATCTCTGGGTATCCTGCGCTCACTGGGGGTGTACAGACTCCGGGAGGGGCCCCTTATGGCCCAAGCGCTATATCAAGCCACCTCGTGGCATACATCTAGGCCCTCGGCCTCATATCAATCAAGCCACCTCGTAGCGTATATACAGTAACTCACGCCCTCGGCCTCATATCAGCCAGTAAAACCTCACACCTGGCCCTCGGCCGCACTCAGTTAGAAAATCATCACAAGCCCCTCGGGCATTGTAAAACAGTAGTTCTCAGCCCAAACATCATTTCAAATATTGTGTAAATCTCAAAATTGAGTAAAAACTGGATGAGTTGTACAACAGTAGAAACAACATGACTGAGTTCAAGTAATAAGTACAAATAGTGAGGAAATAGTGATAAAAATCCCCGGAGGGTTCAAATAATTGGCACGAAGCCCAAATATGGCAATCAGCCCAAAACATGATGATATCAAATAGGTTTCAATAAAATATGTAGTAAAAATCATCAATCGGGACGGACCAAGTCACAGTCCCAGTAGTAAACGACCCCACGCTCATCATCGAGTGTGTGCCTCACTTCAATATAGCACTACGATGTGCAAATCCGGGGTTTCGAACCCTCAGGACATCATTTACAATCGCTAGTCACCTCGAACCGGCTAATTTCTAGCCCACGATGCCTTTGCCCTTCGAATTGGCCTCCACGTGCGTCAAATCTATCCAAATTCAGAACAATTACGTCACAATATGTTGAGGGAACAAAGCCCACTCAAAAACAATCAATAAATACTAAGAAATCCCAAAATTAGCAAAACCCGAGCCCCAGCCCACTTCTTTTTTCGAAATTTAGTAATTTTTTACCTCAACGGGTTCCTTATCTTCCAACGAGTTCAACCATACAAGATTTATCGAATTCCGACATCGGTTCGACCTCCAAGTCTTAAAAATCTAAACTTAAGGGGTTTTCCACAATTTTCCTAACTTAATCACAATTACAAGCTAGAATAGCAGTAGGTTTGGGTAATTTTGACCAAGATTATGTCAAGAACACTTACCCCAATGTTTTCTCTCGAAAATCTTCCAAAAATCCTTCAAGATTTCGCTTCAATCCGAGTTCTTTAGCTCCAATTATGTTCAAGATGGTCAAAACCCCCTTCTGTAAGAATTTATTCAAGAAAAATCTCTTTTGGATATAGTTTTGAGGTTGATTTGTTGTGATTTTATGGTGTTTGGAGGTGTTTCTCTTTGTGGATATGGCAAATGGGCACTAATTTCTATTTATAAAGGGGTCAAAAATAGGGACAAAAACACCCCTGTCCGGCCTTATATGCGATCGCATATCTGTCGCAGAACAGATATGCGGTTCGCATATTTGACGTGGCCTCCGCAAATGTGGCCCTAGCCTTCATCGCAATCTCATCATGAAGCATGGTTTGCGGTCCGCATTTCAGCTTTGCGGTCCGCATTTCGGCCGCATTCTTGACGTAGATTTTTGTCCAAAAATTCTGTCCCGGTATGCGGTCTCAGCATGCTAAAATGCGGTCCGCATTTCTGACCGCATTTTTGGCATTACATTTTGTTCAGTTTTCTGTCTCAATTGCGGTCTCGATGTCAGATATGCGGTCCGCATTTCCTACCGCATTTCTGACATGAACATTGCCCAGGAACCTGCCTGGGTTTGCGGTCTCTTGGAGAGATATGCGGTCCGCATTTGAGAAATGCGACCGCATTCTCGACACCTGGTTTCCTGCAACTTTCTTTCCCAACGATGAATTAGTCCGTTTAACCACCCAAAACTCACCTGAAGCCTCTGGAATCTCAACCAAACACGCCAACATACTCCATAACATCATTCAAACTTGTTCCAACCTTCGGAACGCTCAAACAACCTCTCAACGCCCAATTCGAGTCGGATTCAAGCCTAAGGATTTCAAAATCCTATAAATCGCTCAGTTGATCTAAACCCAACCAAACCTTGTTCAAATGACCCGAAATTTTTCACGCAAGTCCTAAATCACATATCGAAGCTACAGCAACTTTCGGAATCCCATTCCGACCCTCGGATCAAAATCTCGCCTAACACCCGGAAATTGTCAAAATGCTAACTTTGCCAATTCAACTCTAATTCTACACCGGACCTCCAAAACTAATTCTGATCCCACTCCTAAGTCATAAATCACCTCCCGAAACTAACCTAACCATGGGAACTCACATCCGAGCCCTCTAACTCAGAAGTCAACATCCGGTTGACTTTCCGGTTTAAACATTCTTGAAGGAGACTAAGTGTTTTGTTTCTTACCAAGTCCAAACCGCACTCCACTACTGGACTTGGTTACGTTAAACACAGAGGACGAAACATAATGAGACAAAAAATGGGGAAGGCGGAGCAGCAACCCACGAGACGACTGGCCGGGTCGTCACAAATTTAAAGTATATTAGGAGAAACGATCAACTACATTTGACCTCATTTTCAGTACATTTATGAATGTAGCTCTTGATGACCTTTGCCAACTTTTGATCCACAACTCGCTTGACTTCAAAACGTAATACAAGACTATCATAGAACTAAAATAACCCATAACATAATCTCCTTATCATGTTAAGTATCAAAATATCACCCCAAGAGTACATGTTGTAACATACCCAACTTGTCGACATTCGACGAAACTTATTTTCTTCAATTCGTTTAGCTTCTAAGCCTTCTAACACTCTTGGTACTTGTTATTTATGATCTTATATATTTGTGATCTTACATCAATTAACTTACGATGTACTCTCACGTACGAAAACATGGGGTGTAACATTGGGTGTGTGTTGACGTAGGATGGTTGGGTGATCGCCCATGCTTTACGGCAGTTGAAGATATATGTGAAGAATTATCCTACCCATGACTTGAAGTTGTGCGAAGGTTTTGTTTGTATTGAAATCTTTCAGATTTGGAGGCATTAATTTAATGGTGTGTCATATAAGATTTATACCGACCGTCATAGCCTACGTTCAGGTATGGTGTGACTTGGGTCATTGTTGATAGGTTGACAAAGTCCGAGTACTTCATTCCGGTTCGAACTACTTACTATTCGGTGAATCATGCACATATTTATATAGATAAGATAGTTCTGTTGCACGGGGTGCCTAATTTTATCATTTTTGACCAGTGTACACGATTCATAGATTGTTTTTGGAGGTGTATTAAGAGAGAGTTGGGTACACATGTTGAGCATAGAACAACTTTTCACCCAAATACTAGTGGTTAGTTTTAGTGGACTATCCATATCCTTATGGATATGTTAAGAGCTTGTGTGATAAACTTTGGAGGTCGTTGAGATTAGTTCTTTCCTTCTGATGGAGTTCGCCTATAATAATAGTTACTAATCCAGCATTCAGATGGCACAAAATGAGACTTTATACGATAGGGGATGTTGTTTTCCATTTTTATTAGTTTGAGCCCTAAGAGGGCTAGGTTATTAGGCATAGATTTGGTATATCAGGCCTTATAAAAGGTCAAATTGATTCAAGAGTGACTATACACAACTCATAGCAGGCATAAGATGAATATAGACTGGAAGGTTCATGATATGGTGTTCGTGGATGGCGAGAACGTAATTTTTAAGGTTTCTCTCGGTAAACGGTGTGATGTGCTTTGGAAAGAAGGGCAAGTTTAGTCCGAGGTTTAATAGTCCGCTTGAGATTTTAAGGAGAGATGGTAAGGTAGCTTATTGGCTTGTTTTTGCCTCCTAGTCTATTGGAGGCACATCCAATATTTCATGTATAAAGAGGAAAAGTCTCATGTTTTGAACTTCGACATGGAAGAGTTAGATGAAAACTTGACCTACGAGGAAGAGCCGATAGTTATTTTGAACTGGCATGTCTGAAAGCTAAGATCCAAAGAGATTGCTTGAGTGAAAGTAGTTTGGCAAGAGCCAACTGAGTGAGGAGGCTACTCGGGAAACTAAGGAGGGCGTGCATGGTGATACCCTCACTTCTTTGATAGCTCAAGTACATTTATGAACATGTTTGAGAGTGACCATTTGCTTAAGAAGGAGAGAATGCAAAAATCCAACCCCTCATTTTTAGCATTCATTTTATGTTTCATGTTTCGAGATATTTAATAGGTTCGTGCAGTATTTTGTAGCTTGCCTGGATTGTCGGAGTTGTCCCAGAGGGCTTTGGTGAGTTTCGGCTCATCCGGAGAAAACTAAAAAAGTTGCAGAATTGTTGTGTTAATGTGCACCGCTTTTGGGGCTGCACCTACCCCAAGTCGTTAACAGGTGCGCCGCACCTTTTGTCGAGCCTGCGTAGATGTCGTATTTGCTGCACTACACTTATCCCCTCCCCATGCAAAATTTAAAACTTAGTACTATAGCGCATTTCGTGATTTTGGTCCATTCTTTACCATTTTCTAATCTCGAATATTCGGGTTTGAGGTGTTTTAAGCTAGATTTTCATTTACGATGTTGGAGTAAGTGATTCTAATTCGAATTTATAGTTATGTCATAAATCTACTATTAGATTTATCTTAACAACATGGATTAAAGGTAATTATTGTGAAACTTTGGAGAAAACCTAGAATCTCATAAATGTTTATTTGACTATCACAATAAAGTTGAATTTTAAATATAAGTATACATTTGGACTCGTGAGGTTATGAGTCACTGGCTTTTGACTTATTTAGAAATTTTAACACATGGGCCTAAGGTTGACATTTTAGATTTTTATCTTAGACATAGTCTAAAATTGTGGGATATATGTAACAACCCCAAATTTAATTAGGGGTTGATTAGCAATTTAATAAAAAGGAAAAAGAAACAAAGAAATCAATAATTTAATAAGAGTAATAAAGAGAGAATCATTAGAAAAAAAGGAATAAGCAGAATGGCGCAGAAGCAGAATAGCGCACAAGCATAAACGAAAAATACAGTAAGAGAAAAAAAAAAGGGAGAAAAAGAGAGGAAAAAAAAAAGAAAAATAGAGATTTTCAAAACAAATTATCAAGGTAATGATCCTTAACTTTTATTTTAGTTCATTATGTGAATATGAGCAGGTTTTTATGGTAGACACATGGAGAAATTTTAGAAAGTCTAGCCCTAGAGTTCTTCAACCTAATTCATCAATTTGGAAGGGCAAACGTTATTAAAATTTGACTTTGATTAGTATTCGAGAATTCTCTTGTCGTGGAGAATTCGTTGGTGGTCGTGGTGGGGGAATTTTGACCAGTTAGCTAGAGTTGACGTTTTGGGTAAATTTTTTACCGCGTGTTAAAATTATAAAAATATTCAGCCAATGGTTTTGGACCATTCTAAGCCCATTATCGGGTAGTTTGAGTTGATGGAGAGATCCCAGACTACAATTTTGAGCTATTTGGACCTTATTGAGTAATTATATAGTGAAAGAATTATGTGTATATTATTTATGTGCTCGTTGTGTATTTGTATTTTCTAACACATATTTCATAATTATTTAATGTTGAGGGTTGAGGATCTTACTAGGTAATACTTACAATAACTCATTCCTTACCTGCATGTTAACGCAGATACTATCACTGAGGACGAGACTAGTGACTCGAAAGTTCGTTGCGTAAATTCTGTTGCTGAGGTGAGCCGCTGCATTGTCCGCGGAGGCCACTGTTTCAGTTTTACCTATTTCATGTCTTTTTTTGGGGGGGTTTACATGCTCGATAATCAAACGTATATAGTTCTATTAGATTCTCCATGGTTTTAGTGAAATTTGGGTTAGAGATTTATTACTTGTGTGTTCATTAGATTTTATAAATAAATTATTTTTTTAGTTGATTAATTATTCCGTATTTAGTTATTTTTAATGCATTTGGACTTGCACTTAGTATCTCTTAGTTCCTGAATAAATGGTTAATTTTATAAAATTTTAGTTTGTCTGGCGGGTAGTATTAGCTGGGTGCAAATCATGTCTTGGGAGTAATTTGGGACGTGATAATATATCATGTCTAATGGCCTTGTTTTGAAATTATTGAGTAATCTTTGCATAGATAGTGTTCGTCGGGAGGATTTGGAGCGGGACAAGGGTATTCCTGAAGTGTGAAACTTACATAAAATGAGGTAAGCTAGTATTTTGACCTCAATGAGAAATGTTTTTTCAAATTGACTTGTCTGACATATATCATGTATATGGGATGTCGTATATATGAGGTGACGAGTATATATATGATTTTCAAATTATATATGATTATAATGGATATATTGATGTCGTTATACATGCTTAACTTCCTGTTATTTGTGTTATGACTATTTGTCTATTCTCATGTGACAGTATCATGTTGTAGGCATCTCATTGTGATTATGGGATGCATGTGAATTGGCCATGTGAATTGATATTACCTGTAGATAAGGACACGGGTAGTATGCACGCAGGTTTGTTTGACACGAGAAGTGCCGGTTTGATGTATAGTTTAAGTCATTATCATGCATTAGTGATTACAAGTTTTTGTTCTTGTATTCATGTAAATGCTAGACTTGTGCATCTCTAATTAGTTTATCTTTGTGCTTTATATTTATATTACTCCTTCTTAATATTCAGTTGGGGGCAATCGATGATACTTAACTGACTACGTTTTAATTTATTCATGCTACACTTCTACGCTTTATGCGTAGATACTAAGTCTAGTACTGGTGAAGTTCAAGAAGGATCATAGCAGCTTTTTTGGAAACTTTATTGTGGTGAGTCACTCTATGTTATCCATAACAAATTGGAGCCACCTTCTATCTTTCTCTAATGTTTTTTATTTCAGACAATATTGTGTATTTCAAATAGCGGTATTGCTATTTCTTCATAGATGCTAATGAGTAATTTTACTCGGTTCCTCGGAGATTATTTTAACCGTTCCATGTCGTAACGCAATTGGTATTATTCTCTTATCTATATTATAAACTATTCTACTATGTCATGGTTTTATTGTCAAACGTTTTGGGTATTCTCGTGTTATTTTATTTGCTTAACGGGACGGGTTAGGTGCCGTCAAGAGGTAAATTGGGTCGTGACATTCACATGGTTTATTTAGGCCCTGTTATGGAACTGTAACATGACGACACCTACAATTATAAATGACTTCACAAAGATTATTATAGTCACATATAATTCAAATTATTCTTAGTTTAGTCATAAATAAGCAAATACACGGATAAGTAGATAGCAGCAGGGTTGTTTATATTTGTTATTTAGGTTACAGGCCTTTGTGATATAGCCAAAGTCTCAACAAAAGCACACAGTTTCACCTTATACAAAAGTGTTGGGAATTTAATCATCCAAACTCTTCAAATTCCACATATCACTATTCTTGTTGTGCTGCTCATAGTAACCAGGGCCCCTATCGGAATCCTGTCCATAGTATTTGGGAGAACCGTGTTCTGTTGGTCCCAATCCCCTAGGAATATGTGAGTAAGAGGATTGTTGCATTCCACTCCCATAGCCATTGTTCATGTGGGAAGAATGTTGCATTCCACTCCCATAGCCACCATTCATGTGGGAACTAGAATGCTGCATTCCACTCGCATAGCCACCATTCATGCGGGAGCTAGAGTGCTGCATTCCGCTCCCATAGCCACCGTCAATATATGAATTAGAGTGCTGCATTCCATTTCCATAACCACTATTATCGCTGGAAAAGCTTGAGGAATCATAGGACATATGCCCATATTGGCCATGGCTATTGTGGTGACCATAGCCAGTTTGGTACTTGTCCTTGTTGTACCAGCTATCATCGTCGTGGCTATAGCCGCCTTGGCTCATCATCATGTGATGTTGGGTGCGCTGAGGAGTGGTTACGCTGGGATAACCGTAAGGCTTTGTCATTTGCATGCTTGAGCCGTAGTTGCTGTTATATTTGTCCTCAGAGGAGTAGAACTCGTTCCCGTTATAGTAGCTTTGTTGCTGCTTGAAGCCAAGAGCTGGGTAGCTTTCAGTTTGAAGAACCATTTTGGATTGTCTGAAGAAGAGGAGTCGTACTAAAATATTGAGCTAATTTGCTTGTATAAATGCTCTGTAGGGTTGGTCAGATTTATAGGGCTATGGCAAGAGGAATTAAGGATTCCAATCAGATAAGTGAGGATCTTATTCCACTTATTGAGGTTCTGAAATGGCGCACATTAAGTGGTGGTCGTTTCTAACACTTGGGCATTCAAAAATGCTCCTGACTTTATCCCCGAACACCAACTTGCATATGGAATCAGATTTGCACACCAACTTGCATTTGGAATCGGATTTGCTATTTACAGCACTAATAAACCTCCCCCAATAGGCATAATCCGGTGAATTAGCGGTTGAGATTTTTCATTATACTTTTATATTTATGAGACAATATATATGGATATATTGCTAGAGAAGACTTGCCCAATCATACTGTTAAGGAATCCCATAACTCTGATTAGTCTAAGATTCAGTTGAAACTAGTTAATTTGTTCGCGCTTTGCGCATCATAAAAAAGATAGCAAATTTAATATTCGATTTTGTAGTTAATTTGGTAAAGATATAAGTGTTGACGGCCAATTTTTGCTCTCCCGCTTAAAATTAAATTATTTATACTTGATGTTTTGCAATAAATGAGGTGAAAATATTACCAAATCAATATCACCTATTTTCATTTAAATATAATAGAAAATTAGTAATTAATAGTGTTAAACTAATAATTCGGTATTAACTATTTATAAAATATATTACCCTTAGATCGCTAATTATTTAAATTAATAAAAAATTAATTTCATAATTTGGTAAATAAAGTATTTTTATAAATAATCAATTAATTAAGTAATTTATATTGAATTTTATGATTATATTTTATCATATTTACGTAGAATCAATTAAGCTTAATGAAGTTAATTTCAAAGAGGTTAAAAGATTAAAATGCTACAATTGCAAATGCCTAAACACAATGTGGCTATTTGTTAAACCAATTTCATCCCAAAATCACAGGTCCAATCACCTAACCTGGTCCGGAACTACCCCCTCCCATCCACCTTGGTAATCCATGCCAACTCATGAGAGCCAATAAAGTCGTGTCACGTCACCTGCCCCTCCACTCAAAAAACAAACACAAGTGATCTGAATTGTCGATCCAAATCATCAACGGTCCACATTTATTCCCACTTTTCCCTTAATTTTAAACCTCTCATCAGATTTTATCCTAATCATTGAATCATAAGGATCAAACGGTCATCGTTTTTTCCCCATTAACCATTTTACCAGGTTTTATATATGGAATTATCAGGACCATTGATCAAATGATCCAAGAACCTACAATTCATCGCTCACTTTAAATTTCAGAGCCCAACCAAGTGACCCTAGCCCTAATCATTTATTACATTGAACGGCCGCCTCTCTTTCCCCTTTTCCTCTGTATTTTTCTCAACCTCTCAACTCTCATCACTATTCAATCCTTGCACAAATCGATGCAAGGTCACGAATTTGAACTTTACAACAATTAATGTGCCTCCAATATCCACGAATCTCGACTGATTCTTTCATCTTTCATCACAAAAACTTTGAATCTCCAAACTTGAAACCCTAGACCCAAAAGACGAAATTCAATTCGTCTGATTTCTCCTTCGTTCTTTCGTATCGGAGCGTGCATGGCTGTATGTTCAACTTCATTATCGTGATTCTTTCTCTAGAGGTCAAACACAGGGACCTTTGGATATTTACCTCTGCTCGAGTTGGGTCGATGTACGTGATTAATTGGGGTTTGGACTCCTAAATGGCTAAAAAAAAGCTCTTGTTTGGTTTGATGCCCTACAGAAGGTCAATGTACACTGATCCCCCCTCCTCTTATTCTTTGATTTATTGTGTTGTTTCGTGTATATGATTTCTTCTCTGTTGATTAGCTCTCGTTTTAATGCAAATCAGTAGGTCATGTTCGAGTTTATATATCCTTCCTTCATATGTCATTCTTGTTGATTGAATTAATTATCTCCTGAATGGTAATGATTGTCTTAATGTTGCTGGCCAATTGCTGTTGTTGACAAACTTCACTTCTTATGATTTAGATAAATAATAACTGCCTTCTTGCTAGCTAATTGTATCGACCCGGCCGGTCGTTTTGAATGTTGTAGCCCCGTTTCCCTATTTACTGCTTATTTTATGCTCAATTGTCGTTATGTGACCTGTCGAGATAGTTGCTTTGGTTCCGGGGATGTTTCGGAATGAGTTGAGACACTTCGTCCCAAGGTTGGAAGCCTAAGTTGAAAAAGTTGACCGAATGTTTACTAATGTGTAAATGGCTCCGGAATAGAGCTTTGAAGATTCAGATAGCTCCGTTGGTTGATTTTGGACTTAGGAGTGTGTCAAGATAGTATTTCGGAGGGGTGTAGTTGATTTTGGCTTGAAATAGCAAAAGCTGGAAAATTAGAAATTTTGGAAATTTAGATCTTTGACCGAGAGTTGACTTTGTGGTTACCGGGCACGAATTTTGGTTTCTAAATTTGGAATAGGTCCGTTGTGTCATTTATGACTGGTGTGCAAAATTTGAGGCCACTTTAAACCTCAAAGACCAACCAAGTGACCTTAACCCTAATCATTTTTCACATTGAACGGCCGCCTCTTTTTCCTCTTTTCCTCCCTATTTTTCTCAACCTCCCATCTCCCATCATTCTTCAATCCTTGCACAAATCGATGCAAGGTCACGAATTTGAACTTTACAACACTCTATGTGCCTCCTATATCCACGAATCTCGACTGATTCTTTCATCTTTCATCACAAAACTTTAAATCTCCAAATCTGAAACCCTAGACCCAAAAGAAGAAATTCAATACGTCTGATTTTCTCCTTCGTTCTTTCGTATCGGAGTGTGCTTGGCTGTGTCTTTAGCTTCATCATTGTGATTCTTTCTGTAGAGGTCAAACATAGTGACCTTTGGATATTGACCTCTGCTCGAGTTGGGTTGATGTACGTGATTAATTGGGGTTTGGACTCCTAAATGGCTAAACAAAAAGCTCTTGTTTGGTTTGATGCCCTGCAGAAGGCCAATGTACACTGATCCCCCCATCTTCTTCTTCTTTGATTTATTGTGTTGTTTCGTGTATATGATGTCTTCTATGTTGATTAGCTCTCATTTTAATGCAAATCAGTAGCTCATGTTCGAGTTTATATATCCTGCCTTCATATGTATTCTTGCTGATTGAATTAATTATCTCCTGAATTATAATGCTTGTGTTAATGTTGCTGGCCAATTGCTGCTGTTGACGAACTTCACTTCTTATGATTTAGATAAATAATAAATGCCTTCTTGATAACTAATTGTATCGACTCGGCCTGTCGTTTTTAATGTTGTAGCCATGTTCCCCTATTTACTGCCTATTTAATGCTCAATTGTCGCTATGTGACTTGTTGGGATAGTTGCTTTGGTTCCGGGGATGTTTTGAAATGAGTTGAGACACTTAGTCCCAAGGTTGGAAGCTTAAGTTTAAAAAGTTGACCGAATGTTTATTAATGTGTAAATGGCTCGGGAATAGAGCTTTGAAGATTCTGATAGCTCTGTTGGATGCTTTTTGACTTAGGAGTGTGTCCGGATAGTATTTCGGAGGGATGTAGTTGATTTTGGCTTGAAATAGCAAAAGTTGGAAAATTAGAAATTTTGGAAAATTTAGATGTTTGACCGGGTGTTGACTTTGTGGTTACCGGGCACTAATTTTAGTTTCTGAATTTGGAATAGGTCCGTTGTGTCATTTATGACTTGTGTACAAAATTTGAGGTCAATCATACTTGATTTGATAGAATTCGGCACCGAATGTAGAAGTTAGGAATTCATAAGTTCATTAGGCTTGAATTGGGGTGCGATTCATGTTTTTGAAATTGTTTGAGGTGATTTAAGGCCTCAACTAAGTTTGTATGATGTTTTTGGACTTTTTGTTATGATTGGTTGGGGTCTCAGGGGCCTCGGGTGGATTTCGGATGGTTAACGGAGTGAAATGGGACTTTGAAGATTGTTGACGCCTGCTAGTGTAGAGTGTTTTGGTTTCTTTCCATGCGATTGCATGGATAGGTCCGCGATCGCGAAGGGTTGTTGGTCAGTGATGGATATTTTTTCTATGTTATTGCGAGGTGACATCTGCGATTGCGTAGCTGGAGCAGTTAATGTATCGCGAACGAGTGGGCTAAGTCGCATTCGCGAAGAGGAAGTGAGGCAGCTAGGTTCACGCGCGTCGTTGTACGCTATCGCATGGGGCTGTCAACGATCACGTAGGTCAGGAATGTTTGGTGTTTGCGTTCGCATAGTTCTATACACGTTCGCAAGAGACAAATTTTAGTAGCTAGTTATTGTGATTTGCGATCAAGAAGAATTTTTCGCGATCGCGAATAAGGGACATCTGTGCAGAATATAAGTTTCAAGAATGAGGGTGAGTTTATTTCATAATTTTATTTTGGGAGATCGGATTGAGACGACTCATGGAGAGATGTTCAACAGAGTGATTGGCGTAAGTGATTCTTACTTGGTTTTGGTTAAGTTACATGAATATATCTTTGGTTCTATCATTTAATTAGTGATTTGGGTTGAAAATTTTGGAAAAAATGGAGAAAACTTCTTAGGCCGAATTTTGGGTATTTGAACGGAATTTTGCTGTCGGATTTGAGTAATTTTAATATGGTTGGACTCGTGGTTTAATGGGTGTTCAGATTTGTAACTTCCATCGAATTCCGAGACGTGTGCGTAGGAGTTGGCTTTTTGACTTTTGATTAAGAACTTAGCATTTTTATATGGAATTGATTCCTATTGCTTGAGTTGATTGTGTCGAATTGTTTGTGGCTAGATTCGAGACATTCAGAGGTTGATTTGCGAGGAAAGGGCTTGTTGGAGTAGAGACTTGCATAGTTTGAGGTAAGTAACACTTCTAAACTTTATTTTGAGGGTATGAATCCCCGAACTACGTGTTATGTGATTGGTGTTTAGGTGACGCACATGCTAGGTGACGGGCATGTGGGCGTGCACCGTAGGAATTGTGACTCGGTCAAATCCGTGGAACTTTGTAGTCATATAACTTGTTGTCTTCCACATATTTCCCATGTGTTAAAGAATTTGGAACTGCGATTCAGGTTAGAAATCATGCTTAGGCTACATGCTGGTACTGTTGGGACTCATAGAGGTTGTGTTTCATGTTGAATTGTTTGCTTAATTTGCAATTATGTACTCAGTCACAACTATCATTTGCATATCATATCTCAGTCTCTATTGCCGTTTTTGATACATAATATCATCATTGTTAAGGCTAATTATCACGATACTTGTGAGCCCGAGAGACTGGAGATATTGATTGTTGAGTGAGGCAGAGGGCGTAATTGTGAGGATATTTATGGGATTGGGCTACACACCGCAACATGCTTTATTGATTCATGCCTCGATTGGCTTATTATAGCGCTTGGGCAGGATCCGCCCCTCTGAATTCTGACTCACAAGCAGTGAGCGCAGGTACCTACTGAGTGTCGTGCGCAAGTGCCGAGTGACTGGGAGGATTGAGTGACTGTGAGGAATGAGTGACTATGAGGAACGAGTGAATGTGAGGATGGAGTGAATGGGAGGACTGAGTAATTATTACTCTGAGAGTATGCATATGAATTCATCATTGTTTTATATTACAGTTGGCATACATAACTAACATGTAGATATCGAGATGTATCACATCTCATTTCAGTTATAGTAGACATATCTTACATGGTTGAGTTTTAACTGTTGAACTTGAAAGCATGCCTATATTTCTGTACTGTACTTTTGTAATTGGACTGCACCTGTGAAGCTCGTCTCTGCTTTCAGCCAAAAAGTTAGACTAGTTACTTACTTAGTTGGTTGTACTGACGCTACAGCCTGCACTTCGTGTGCAGATCTAGGTACTTTTGGGTACGGTGGTTGCTGACTTTGGAGCTATTATTCTGTTCGGAGATCCTCGAGGTAGCTGCTTTGGCATCTGCAGTCCTTGACTCTCCTCCTTTATCATTTAGTTCAATTTCTACTTTTCTACTATTCCAGACACTGTTTCAGACTATGTTATTATATAGATGCTCACGTACTCAGTGACACCCAGATTTTGGGAGAATATTGTATTAAGTCGTGTATCTTCGTATATGTATTTATGAGATTTTTCTCTTAAACTCCATTTTATTTTGTTTTCAAACTTAAAGAATGCGTGGTTATTGAGGTGCTCGGATTGCCTAGAATTTCGATAGGCGCCATCACAATATGTGAGATTTGGATCGTGACAATTTGGTATTAGAGCCTAGGTTGCATAGGTCTCATGAGTCATGAGCAGGTTTAGTAAAGTGTTGCGGATCGGTACAAAGACGTCTATGCTTATTTTTGAGAGGCTGCCGAACCCTTTGGAAAATATCACATTCTTGTATTCTTGTCGTGAGAATTTGTTGATTCCGAGAACTAAACTTTAGTTATTCTAATTCTCTCATGGATGGTGAGGACACGTGCTACAGGATCGGGCGGACGGCCACCTGTACCACCAGTTAGTACCACGAGATGCCGGGACCACTATAAGCGCTGAGGTGCAGCTCGTACACCAGCAAGAGCAGCACCTGCAGATCCACCAATTGCTCCAGCTCAGGAGCAGGTTCCAGATGTGGTTGAACCAGTGGGGCCAGCTCAGGCACCTGCTGTGCCCATTGTGATTCCAAGCATTCAGGTGGCTTTGGCTCAGAATTGATTGTTTGCATTAACCTTACTTAGGCGGTTTCTGTTCAGACAGCGCCTGCCACTTTTCAGGCCGGGGGAGGTACTCAGACTCCCAACGCCCGTACTCCAGCGCAGGTGGTGCAGGGACTTCAGACATAGAGGGTATTACCAGCCCAGCCGGTTGTAGTTGCTTAAGCCCAGGTGGGCCCTGTTATGAGTGAAGAAGAGCAGAAGAGACAAAAGGCTTAGGTCTCTATCATTCAGTGGGGTGGAGCCAGAGGATGCTCAGGACTTCTTGGATAGGTGCCAGCAGATTCTTCGCACAACGGGTATTCTGGAGACTAGTGGAGTCACCTTTATTACTTTTCAACTATCGGATGCTGCCTTTAGATGATGGGAGGCCTATGAGAGGAGTAGGCCAGTCGAACAGACATGCCCTCCTAGCGTAGCTGCTCAAACTGCCTACGTAGCTTCTCCCTACGGGTTGATGGCACGAACTTCTCCAATATGAGATGGGATTTTCTAAGTTGGCTCATCACGCAGTTTGGTTGGTTCCCACAGAAAGGGAGAAGATTAGGAGGTTCATTGATGGCCTCAATTATCATTTTTGTTTTGTTATGACTCGGGATAATGCATCAGGTGCTAGGTTCTACGAGGTGGTTGATATTGCTAGCGGCTAGAGTTGGTCAGCAGTCAGGAGCGTCAGGAGAGGGAGGCTAAGAGGCCTCAGGGTTCGGGTGGTTTCAGTGGTGTTCCTTCTGGGGCAGTCCTACTACAGCAAGGCTCGTCCTTATTGGCCCCCTCATATGGCTCGTCCAGTTCATCGTGGGGCATAAGCTAGTCATGGTTCGTATAGTGCTCGTTAGGGTCAGTCACCTCTTAGTGCTCTTCCTTCTCAGAGTTCATCCCATGCTCCATCGGTTCAGGGTTCATCTGTGCTAGGTCCTTCTACAGTTATTCTAGTACTAGGAGCCCAATTAATCCCCCACCACTACCAGTAGGGAGTTGCTTCGAGTACGGGGAGTTTGGGCATTTGTGGAGACAATGTCCCCATCGCTCAAAAGGTCTAGTTCGTATAGGGTTCAGGCTATGACTTTTGCACCTATTACATTACCACCCGCCCAGCCAGCTCGGGGCGGGGCTCAGGCACCCAGAGGTCTCCCTATAGGAGGAGGCCGATCAGGTGGTAGTCAGGCTCGATTATATGCTATTTCTGCAAGGCCAGAGGTCGTTGCTTCAGATGCACTTATCACAGGCATTGTCTCGTTATGCCACAGGGATGCTTCTATATTATTTGACCCTAGTTCTAGTTACTCGTATATAACATCATATTTTGATCGTTAGCTGGATATGCCACGTGAGTCCTTAGTTTCATCTGTTCATGTATCTATGCTAGTGGGCGATACCATCGTCGTGGAGTATGTATATCGGTCGTGCGTAGTGACTATTTGGGGATTAGAGTCTAGAGTTGATCTCTTATTTCTTAGTATGGTCGATTTCAACGTGATTTTGGGTATGGATTGGTTGTCTCCATGACATGCTATTATGGATATTGACGCTAAGATCGTGATTTTGGGGATGCGGGGTTTCCAAGGATCGAGTGGAGAGGTTCCCTAGATTATGTTCCTAGTAGAGTGATTTCTTATCTAAAGGCCCAACAGATGGTTGGAAGGGTTGTATGTCATATTTGGCCTTTGTAAGGGATGTTGGTGCAGATACCCCTGCTATTGCTCCTGTTCCGGTTGTGTGAGACTTTCTGGATGTGTTTCTTGCAGACCCGCTGGGTATGCCACCCTACACAGATATTAACTTTGGTATTGACTTGGTGTCGGGCACTCAGCCCATTTCTATTCGTCTGTATCATATGGAAACAGCTGAGTTGAAGGAATTTGAAGAGCAGCTTCAGTAGCTTCTTGATAAAGGGTGCCCCGTTCAGGTGGTCGGATAAGTGTGAGGAGAGCATTCAAAAGCTCAAGACTGCTCAGGTCTAGTTCTAGTTTTGCCTTCAGCTTCTAGCTCTCATACAGTGTATTTTGATGCTTCTCGGATCAGTATCGGGTGTGTCTTGATGCAGGAGGGTAGCAGCCATCGTTGATGCGTTGAAGATTTGGAGGCATTATCTTTATGGCGTGTCTTTTGAGGTATTACAGATCATCAGAGTCTCCAACACCTGTTCAAACAAAAGGATCTAAACTTGAGACAACAAAGATGGTTGGAGCTGCTAAAGAACAATGATATGACAATCCTGTATCATCCCGGGAAGGCCAATGTGGTGGCCGATGCCTTGAGTAGAAAGGCGGTGAGTATGGGTACCCTTGCATTTATTCCTATTGGTGAGAGACCGCTTGTAGCTTATATTTAGGCCTTTGACAACTAGTTCGTGAGATTAGATGTTTCGGAGCCCAGTCGAGTTCTAGCTTATGTGGTTTCTCGATCTTACTTATATGATCACATCAGAGAGCGCCAGTATGCTGATCCTTATTTACTTGTCCTTAAGGACACGGTTCAGCACGGTGATTCTAAGGAGGTAACTATCGGGGATGATGGGGTGTTAAGGATGCAAGGTCGGATATGTGTGCCTAATGTGGATGGGCTACGTGAGTTGATCCTTGAAAAGACCCACAGTTCGCACTATTCCATTCATTCGGGTGCCGCAAAGATGTACCCGGATTTGAATTGGTGGAGGAGGATGGAGAAGGATATCGGGGGGTTTGTTGCTGGATGCCTAAACTGTCAGCTGGAGAAGTACGAGCTTTAGAGACCGGGTGGATTGTTTCAGATGCTTGAGATTCTAGAGTGGTAATTGGAGCGAATCACCACGGACATTGGAGTTGGGCTCTCACAGACTTCGAGGAAGTTTGATGCTATTTGGATGATTGTGGATCGATTGATCAAGTCCGTGCATTTCATTCCAGTTGGGACTACTTATTCTTTGGAGCGGTTGACTGAGATCTACATCCGCGAGATTGTTTGCCTTCACGGTGTGCCGGTGTCCGTCATTTCATATTGGGGCGTTTACATCGATGTTATGGAGAGTAGTGCATCGAGAGTTGGTCACATAGGTTAGGTTGAGTACATCATTTCACCCTCAAACAAACTGAGAGTCCGAGTGCACTATTCAGATATTGTAGGATATGCTACACGCTTGTGTCATATATTTTGGGGGTTCATGGGATCAGTTTCAGCCGCTTGCATAGTTTGCCTACAATAATAGCTACCAATCGTGCATTAAGATGGCTCTGTATGAGTCCTTATATGGGAGACGGTGTCGGTCTCCGGTGAGATTGTTTGAGGCAGGCTAGGCTAGGCTATTGGGTACTCACTTGGTTCAGGATGCTTTGGACAAGGTTAAATTGATTCAGGATCGGCTTTGTACGGGCGTACTCTAGACAGAAGAGTAATGCTGATCAAAAGATTCACGATGTTGCTTTTATGGTGGGGGGAAGTTACTGCTCAAAGTTTCACCCATGAAGGGTGTTAGGGAAGAAGGACAAGTTGAGCCCTTGGTACGTTGGTCTGTTGGAGGTGCTTTAGAGGATAGAAGAGGTGGCATACAAGCTTGCCTTGCTTCCTAGTTTGTCGAGTGTTCATCCAGTGTTTCATGTTTCTGTGCTACGAAAGTATGTCAGCGATCCATCTCATGTTTTGGAATTCTGCAAGATTCAGTTGGATGGTGATTTGACTTATGATATGGAGCCGGTGGCCATTTTGGATCAGTGGATTCTAAAGTTGAGGTCAAAGAACATAGCTTCAATGAAGGTGCAGTGGAGAGGTCAGCCAATTGAGGAGGCTACTTGGGAGACCTAGTGGAAGATGCTGAGCAGATATCTATGCCTATTTGAGACTCCAGGTACGTTTCTATACCCGCTCAAGGATGAAGGTTTGGTTAAAAGAGGGAGGATGTAACGATTCGGCCTGTCATTTTGAGTGTTGTATTAATGTTCCCCCATTTACTGCTTATTTTATGCTCAATTGTCGTTATTTGACTTGCCGGGGTAGTTGTTCGGTTCCAGGGATGTTTCAGATTGAGTTGAGATACTTAGTCTCAAGGTTGGAAGCTTAAGTAGAAAAGGTTCACTGGATGTTAGTTTATGTGTAAATGGCTCCGGAAAGGAGTTTTGATTGTTCGGGTGATTTTGGACTTAGGAGTGTGTCCGGATAGTGATTTGGAGGTCCGTAGTGTATTTATGATTGAAATGGCAAAAGTAGGAAAATTAAATGTTTTGGAAATTGAGCAGTTTGATCGAGAGTTGACTCTGTGGTTATCGAGCTCGGATTCTTGTTCCGGGAGCCGAAATAAGTCCGTTGTGTCATTTATGACTTGTGTATAAAATTTTAGGTCAATCGGACTTGATTTGATAGGTTTCGGCATCAAATGTAGAAGTGAGGAGTTCATGAGTTTGGTAAGCTTGAATTGGGGTGCAATTCATGTTTTTGATATTGTTTGATGTGATTGTGAGGCCTCGACTATATTCGTATTATGTTATAGGACATGTTGGTATGTTTGGTTGGGGTCACGGGGGCCTCAGGTGAATTTCGGATGGTTGAGGGAGTGAAATGGGACTTGGAAGAATGCTGAAGTTTGCTTGTGTTTAGTCTGGTTTCTTTCTATGCGATCACGTGGATAGGTCCGCAATTGCGAAGGCTTGTTTGGGCAGCTGGTATTTTACTTTATGCGTTCGCGAGTTTAGGGCTGAGACCTCGTAGGTTAGAGAAGCATTGAATCGCGAAAGCGTGGGCTAAGCTGTATTCTCGAGGAGAAAATGAGGTAGCTGGGTTCCATGTGGTTGTTATTCGTGATCGCGTAACAGTGTCTGCGATCGCGTAGGCTTGTGAAGGCTAGTCATCGCATTCGCGTGGGTCTTTAGAAGATCGTGTAGGGTTAATTCCTAGGCAGTTGAGTTTGTGCTTCGTGATCGCGAAGCATTTTCCGTGATCGCGACTAGGGGATCTCTAGGAATAATTAAAGTCTCAAAAATGAGGGTTTGAGTTAATTTCCCAAATCTTATTTTGGGAGGTCGGATTGAGGTAGTTTCTTGGAAATATTTTCAAGGGAGTGATTGGAGTAAGTGATTATTACTTAGTTCTGGTTAAATTCCATGATTATATCTTTGATTTCATTATTTAATTAGTGATTTGGGTTGAAAAATTGGGAAAAAATGGAGAAAACATCTTAGGCCAAATTTTGGAAATTTGAGTGAGACTTTGGTACCGAATTTGAGTAATTTTGGTATGGCTGGACTCGTGGTTGAATGGGTGTTCGGGTTTTGTAACTTCCATCGGATTCCGAGATGTGGACCCGGGGGTTGACTTTTGAGTTTACTTTTTAACTTTGATTAAGAACTTAATATTTTTATATGGAATATATTCCTATAGCTTTAGTTGATTGTATCAAATTGTTTGTAGCGGTGTCTGCGATTCACGAGCCAAGGGCTTGTTCGTTCTGAGGGTATAAATCGCTGAAATTACATGCTATGTGGTTGGTGTTGAGGTCACATGCATGCTAGTTGACGGTCGTGTGGGCATGCACCATAAAAATTGTGATTTAGTCGATTCCATGGAACTGTGTAGCTATCTCATCTGAACATTATTACTATACTCCATGTGTTAGAGCACTTGAGTTGTGATGTATGCTAAAAATCATGTTTAGGCTATGTGCAGGTACTATTGGGACCAGCAATGTTCATTCTTTGCTGTTGAGTTATTTGCTTAATTGCAGTTATGTACTCAGTTGCATTAATCATTGCATATCATGTCTCAGACTCTAATTGTATATTGTCACATCTTGTATCATCGATTTGGGCTGCTTAGAGTGAGTGTTGTGAGCTCGAGAAACTAGAGAGATTGATGACTGAGTGAGGCCAAGGGCCTGTTTCTGAGTGGTATTTATGGGATCGGGCTGCACGCCGCATCAAGCTTTATTGATTCATGGAAGGATTTGTCTTATTATAGCGCTTGGGTTGGAGCTGCCCCGTACAGTGCTTAGTGTTTGAGTGTGACGAGTGAGAATTGAGACAGTCAGGTTGAATACTCCGAGAGTGTGAGTACGCGAGGCTTTCATTGTGTTGCATCACATACGATATGCATATTGGCATGTAGATCTAGAGATTTCATATTCCTCATATCATTCAGACTTTTCATATTTTATCTATTTTGAGTTTAATTTTTAAACCTGGAGGCATGTCTAGATTCATGTACTAATACCTGCAAATTATGAGATTCTCTGAGATATTACTGTCTTATATTTAGTAAATTTCTGTAAATTTTAATTATGTATTTTGACCGTATTGTTCATACTCGCCACTGCTTTCAGTCCAAATGTTGGACTTGTTACTTATTCAGTCTAGGTGTTTCCGAGCACGGTGGTTGTTGATCTTAGAGTTTTCAGCCATTCGAAGATTATCGAGGTAGCTGCCTTGGCGTCCGTAGACCCTGGCTCTCCTTCCATTCGAAGTTATACTTTCTTAGACAGTATATCAGATTATGTATTTTTACAGATACTCATGTACTCAATGAGACCTGGGTTTTGGGAAATTCTGTATTAAGCTATGACGTTCTCATTCAGTTTTGTGAGACTTTTACTTACTTGAGCTTATTTTCGTATATTTTAAATTTCTAGATGTTGGTGTGTATGAGTAGTCGGCTTGCCTAGTATCACGATAGGCGCCATCACGGCACTTGGGATTTTGAGTCTCGACGGAGTGCTGAGAGTGAGTATTGAGCGACTGGGAGGACTGAGTGACTCATACTCCAAGAGTATGCATATGAATTCATCACTGTTTTATATTACAGTTATCATACATAACTGGCATGTAGATATCGAGATGTATCACTTCTCATTTTAGTTACACTTGACACATCTTACTTGTTTGAGCTTTAACTGTTGAACTTGAAAGCATGCCTACATTTTTGTACTATATTTCTGTAATTTGACCGTATATGTGAATCTCGTCTTCGCTTTCACCCCAAACGCTAGACTTGTTACTTACTCAGTTGGTTGTACTCATGCTACACCCTGCACTTTGTGTACAGATCTAGGTACTTCTAGGTACGGTGGTTGCTGACTTTGGTGCTATTATTTAGTTCGGAGATCCTCGAGGTAGCTTCTTTGGCGTCCGCAGTCCTTGCCTCTCCTCCTTTATCATTTAGTTCTATTTGTAGTGTTCTACTCTTCTAGACAATGTTTTAGATTATGTCATAGCATAAATGCTCATGTAATCAGTGACACTCAAAATTTGGGGGAATATTGTATTGAGTCGCGGTGTATTCGTGTCTGTATTTATGAGATTTTCCTCTTAAATTCATTTTTATTATGTTTTCTAACTAAAAGAATGTGTGGTTATTGAGGTGGTTGGCTTGCCTAGTATTTCTATAGGAGCGATCATGACATGTGAGATTTGGGGCGTGACGCTGATCTTGTTGAATATCTTTGGAATGAATTGAACTAGGCACAAGCAAATGTTATGTATTTTCTGTCAGTTGAAAAATGACTGTACTGTTGTGTTTGGCCAACTTAATTAAACAATGCCTTTTAGACATTGCTTAATGTCGTTTGAAGAGCTCATCTCCTGCACCATGCCATATGGATCCTTATGTTTGTATTGTTATACCATGCTATAGATCAAATAAAAGTGATCTTCATCATAGTTCGTATTATGCCTTTGAATTGTTTATTTTGACTGAAAAAATTATTATTTAAACCATGCCTTCCGTGCACATTAAGTATCCATGCAAATATGTTATTATAACATGAACACATGTAATGTGTTCATCAATTTAGTGTCATAAACTCTGCTTATCTGATCTTGTAACTCTGACACTCTGTAGAAACCTCATTGTATGTTGGTTAAGTGATCCTTAATGACTTCAATACATGTACTTACATAGTGATCCTCCTATACCTTTTACTTGCTTGTCATGTAATAAAGCTACATGAAAAAACTACCAAGTGCTTTATTTGTAAAACTGTTTGCCATGGAAGAAAATTAAATCTTGTCTATCCTAATAACTTAGCAGCTTGAGCTATACAGAATCTGAAATGGGAAGTTTATTGTTGTCACTCGTAGGCTCGAGCAAACTCAATAATACTTGCTTCTCTTGTTGAAATGAACACTGCCCCATGTCTGAGTGATATCTGTGTCTGTGACAGACAAGGTATTGCTATTAAGTTTGAATTAGATCAAAACTCATCTTCCTGCCTACTTTGATGTCTCTGCTGGTGTTATTATCTTTACGAATCACGTACAAGGCTGTTTATTATAAGTGTTTAGTAGAATAAGGACTCAACCATGTGTGTGTGTTTACTTCTGACTGTTTTTAAGGTCACTAAAAGACTGTTGAAGTATTGTGAACCTAGTAGAGGATCTCCGAAATACTAATCCTTCAGCAGAACTAATGAGATTAATGTGCATGTCTTCCCAATCATTTTGATCACTTAATTTAGAATTTCTAAACTAGAGTTGATTTGCTAATAAGTTCCACTTAATCCTTCTGTTCTTACATCCGTGTGACAGTTTTTCATTAAGTGTTATGATACATGCTATGAATGGTCATTGACAATCTAAGTACTTGTAGTAGTTTACTTACTTGTGTTTGATTTCTAATTATTAGGTTAATGGTGTAATGAAAATATTTATGTGAAAATTCTTGTCTAAACTTTTATATCTACTGCTGCCCTCGTGTTAATTGCTAAAGTGAATACCTCATTTGTATTTAAACCTTTAGGGAAGATTAAGTGTGAATGGTTAAGGGAATTTGGAGTGGAACATGGGTTGTGGTTGCGGTGCTATTCCCTGACATAAGCACCGCTTGGTGTTTATGAGACCCTTACGAGATCTGATGTGCTAGGGATTCAAAGGGTATTTTGTTCAAGGATAAGGTTTTGCTCTAAATCTCTAATCGCTAGCTTATGCTAATCCTTTTAGGATTAATATAAATGAAATTGGTTTCACTGTATTCTTTAATCTTTTTTACTCGTTATTTTGTTTTGTTTGGCCTTATGTTGGTTTCACTAAATATTTTTCTTGTCTCTTTGGGTGCATGTTTGAACTGGGGCTGCCGATTTATTTGGAAGTCAGACCCAAATTTCAGTCTAGTATGCCTTTCATGCTTTATGATGTCTGCCGCTGCTTTAGATCTGCTGGGTCTATCCATTGGCCCTATAATGAAGAGTCCAGTTTCAATTTTCCTTCTCAGTTTTAGACAATAAAATTAGCTACTTATTATGTTTGTATACATATATGTATATATATATATATATATATATATATATATATATATATATATATATATATATATATATATATATATTTGATACTAACATTATTATTGGATACTTCTTTTATATTTTTGTTGTTTTAGGAACTTAGGCAAACCAAGACCCGTAGATAAATAAAAAGAATATGAGTTTACATCATATTCGCTGAAATACTTCAGTGCGTTGATAACTTACTTCTTAACAAATAAAAGACTGCATTTTTTATCGCTAACCCTTTTTCAATAAAGTTTTGATATTGAACATATTTGAAAAGAAAAGACCTCTCTTTGGAAAAAATTAGAATCGAAAGGATGTATACAAGGCCGATTTAAAAAAAAAAAACCAAACATAGTTTGAGATTGCAAACCGAAATGAGTTTCCAAAAGTAAAACACAACTCCAATTGAAATCAGTTTTCGAGAAAGGTATACCCATCCCAATCTAGGATGTACACTTCTAATGGTATTCATTTTGTTAAGTCATATGGATAGACAAATTTTCAAAAGAGATAAGTTATTATAATCTTCTTTCAATATGGAAATCTCTCATAAAAGCTTTCATAACTTTTGTAGGAAAAAACATTTTAAAGATTGTTTCATAAGTTATAAACCGTATAAAACCTATAACTCTTTTCTCAACTTACATATACACAACTTTGTTTTAAAATTGTAGACGTTATATAAGACTTACAATATACATAGACCTTATGCACTCCATTAAGCACAATATAGTCTTTTACTTCGCCGAATCTAGCCTATGTTTTAAGAAGCTACCTTAGGTAGATTTTAGGGGGTGTCTAAAACCTCACTCTTAGAATAACAAGAACTCTTACCCAAATCTCACTGGTTAGTAAATTAATAGGATAATAACCTATCTGACACATAGGTACCTAATATACATCAAATATTAGGTGGCGACTCTCTTTTATAAATATCGGAAGAATAGTTTTTTGAATCTTGTTTTGACCTGTGCAAAATAGGATGTAAAAATATGGCGATTTTGTTGTGGACTTGCACTTAGGTTCTGACCTTAGCAGACTTAGGCTAGATATGAGATTTGGAGTTGTTTGTTTATATGCTGCTTTACCTGTGCTTAACTTTTAAAATGTGTGCTTACTTGTATGTCTTGTTTATATCTCTATAACCTGTCAAACATATACTTATTTGTATGCTTTTAATGTTGTTATTGCTATCACAATTATATGTTACAGCTTTATTCACTGTCATCACATTTCCTTTCGAGTCTTGTCTTTACACAATCACACACAAATGACATACGAGGGTTGTCTTTTACACCCCTCCCAAACTTCTTTCGAAATTCTTTAGTTTCAAAGTATGGTTGTCTAGTCAACTGACATAACATCTCACAGTGTTTAGTCAAACTCTAATAGGAAACACTTTACTCTAGTAAACATAGGTCATACTGCATAAACCTTAGGTGAGTCGGTCCTTGTCATAGACTCACACTTAGGAAAGCCACCTTAATATCAATGGGTCATGCACCCGACGACATGCCTTTTGTGGAACAGATGAGAAGCTAAAGATCCAAAGCAAACACTTACCAAAACCTTTTCACCTCTCTAGATGGAAATCAACCGCAATGTCCCTGAGATTAACTTGGTCGTGGGTACACCGCACAAGCTAAAGCGGTGGTAGAGAAACATTTACTAGGAGCATTAGGGATGAAGTCAGAACATACGTGGGATAACTGATCACTTTGATGAACATACGAACTGACAAGGTCCTTACAAGATTGCTGATAGTTTTGGGACACATCTAAGGTGATTTTCAAGTTCGTCGATTGGGAATTGACACAAACACTGGAGGAAGCCACTAACTTTACAGAGTTGCCATTTGCCGGGAGAAAACCAATACTGCTAGTTGTTATGCCCGACCAAAGGTTCCTTCATGCATCGTGTCTAACAAACAACAGGAATTTGAGAAACGTTGAAGATACATGGGTGAGCTTAGACTAGTTGTTAGAAGATTCGGACACCGGGAAAGTTACAAGTGGCATCTTGAGATGTTTCAATGCGATCAACAGACGTGGTAGAGTCTCAGTCCCTTAACCCCTTCTCTGGCATTATTTGGATCTCTGTTCTTCCCGTAAATAAAGGGACAAATCAACATCAACTTGCTGTCCATGATCTTAGCAAGCTTGCCAGGGAATCTGCAAGTCACTCTGTTTCCCATGATATTAGCGGAGACATTCCGAGCATTGTCATCATGCTCCAACTGATATGAATTTTTTAAAGGAGGCAACATAGTATTCCAGATATGGGACACATAACATTTCTTTCAAAGGGAGGCAACCATCGACTATTTTGCGAGCATAAGTAACATGATCAGGAGCCATAATGAAAGGATGAGGCACTGGGTTATACTGCATTGGCAAGAGGAATGGCGATACATATTGACCTATTTGAGTGGAGAGTTTGTGAACTGGAAGATTTAATGGTTAAGTAACAGGTCAATCCTGAGGAGCCCCATAAAATACTTTATCGAGTTAGTGGGGCTTGAAGGAATTCAGTTATATGCACCTTTGCGAGTTCCAAGGCAATTTGGCCTGATCCGAGACGTGCCCCTTTGGTCAAGGACAACTATATATGAAGAGGATAACAATGGGAAAATTACAAACGCAAGGGTGAGGAGACATTAAGATGAATGGAACGATTTGATCATGACGATGATGGGCTAGAATTCCTGATATACACCTAAATACTTCACTTGGATCAGCGAGGAGGATGAGTTGGCCAGACCTAGCACTTAAAGGTTGATCGGACTAGAGGATTCAGCAGCACCTCTATAGATATATCACGGATGCCTTACTATCTTGTCATTATCGCCATACATGGACAAGTGGTACAAGGGTCGGTTGACCATATTTAGGTGCCATCTGAGGATGATGATCGGGTGATTGAGTAAATGAAGATTGAGTCAGAAACAAAACTGGAGTAGGATCCTGAGGAAGAGCCTGAGTACAATAATGACGAGGAGGAAGAAGAAGAAAGCTTGGGAGGTTACTCTAGGAACGATTATCAAGTGGGTGGTTGATTTCCCTATATTTTTTACCCCTTTTTCATCTCCCTACGGGCGAATACTTGAGCCCATGTAATCTTGTGAACTTTGAAAAACAATGTTGTAACCACCGCTCTTATCTCTTGTAATCCAAAAGTCTATCAATGAAATCTAAATGTGTCAAAATCTGATTGGTCGTCAAATATTCGCGAAATAGGCCTACCTACGGCAAAGAGAGGTCCTTGTTATCTTAGGAAACTCGCTTATCTGAATATGTGAACTAATTGCTCTATGTGCTTATATTTGTGCAATCTCTAAGACTGACTTCTACTTTCCCTTATTTTATTGCTTTATTTCTTTATTTTTACCCCTGAAACTAGAGGTTAGTTTGTGTTGATACGTAATACTAGCTGAGCCACCATACAATCTGAGATCCAAGGTAAAGATGTCTACAACCAACGATTCAGCAAAAAACGCTCTGGTAATAGCCGACAACCCAGGGCAATATGAGGAAAAGGATGACACCTGAAATGAGGAGCACATTGCAATGACGTCTCAAGAAATGGAATCACTAAGAGAAGAAGTACAAAATATCTAGGAGCTGGCACACTTGGGCATGATGACGCTTCCACGACCACCCTGCTTCCCTTCCTTAGATTCCATCCTTGATCGATTCCCTCCAACCACCCTACAAACAACCTGTACCCCAACCTCTGTTGCCATAAATCCCACAACCCAAGTTATACCACTTGTAACTCCCGTACATCCGCCAAACACCCTATACATACACCATATATCCCAAACTATTTCCAAACACCACACAATCCTCCAGTCACTACCAATTAATTCATACCCCGCCTCGTGACAACATCATTTTTGCTGACAATAAGACTCAACATATAGGCACACACCGCCATCCTTGAGCGATATGTTCCACTTGTATATGACATCTATAAACCTACCTTCACCGCACCAGTCAGAGTAAGAGTACCATACAAGATCGATCAGTATGCTGAGATGGAGAAAGAATAAACATACAAGAAGAGGAGTCAATGTCAGAACAGTTGCGAGTATTGAGAAAGCAAATGAAGAATCTCCAGGTTGCTCGAGGGAGCGAGAGCATAGATTATGAAGACTTGTGTATACATCCCGATGATGACATGCCCACAGGGTATAAGCCCCAAAAGTTTGACATCTTTGATGGAACAGGTGATTCCCACACACATTTGAGGGCCTACTACGACATGTTGGTCGGGGTAGGAAGAAAAGAAAAGCTGAATGAAGTTATTTATAAGTTGTCTGACAGGAGAAGCGCTTACGTGGTATACCCGCCAGGACCCCAGGAATTAGAGAGAGTGGCAAGACATGGCTGAGGATTTTATAAACATTTCAGGTTTAATACCAAGATCACTCCAGACAGGTTGATTCTAGCGAATTGGCGGAAGAAACCCCTTGAATCATTTCAAGAGCACGCTCGTCATTAGAGATCGGAAGCTGCCAAAACTCGACCTCTGCTGGACAATAATTAGCTACGCAAGTATTTCATCAGGGCCCAAGAGAGGATTTAGTTTGAAAACATGATGGGTATGATGGGTCAAAAAGTTTATCAAGCTGGATAAGATAGGAGATTTTCTGGAAGAAAGAATTAAGTCAGGCAAAATACAGTCAATGGCCAAGCTGCAAGATTCCAGTAAGAAAATAAGGAGTAGAAAATTCAATAAAGTAAAGAGAAAGCTAATGACTGAGCAAATGCAGTCAAATAAATGCTCCAAAACCATATAGTCTACTAGCATGTGTTCTAAGACTTGGTATCACAAGTGTATAAACAACTAGTAGAATGTACAAAACTCTAAACTACTGTCTGAAATAGGTTAGACAAAAATTAAATGCAAAAGCGAGACTCTGGGTGCTGCAGAACAGACTCAGAAAGCAGCTCACCACTAGGCCTCCGGTTAACGGGGGTGTGCGCCGGAATTAATGCCAGATGCACCCGCCTCAGATCCTACACAATTAGTGCAGAAGTGTAGCATGAGTACATAAACAACATGTACCCAGTAATATCCAGTCTAACCTCGAAGAAGAAGTAACGAGGGGTCGACATCGACACTTACTATGGGCTAACAATGAAATACAAGAATTTTATATCAGCATAGAAAATGTGAATAATAATATTAATACAATAGCAACAATAATTTAATGATTCTTAACTAATAGTACATTCCAAAATTTTTCCACAAACACATATAATTTCCAAGTAAAGCTCAGAAAATTCAATAATTATAACCTCTCAATTCATGAAAATAATATAAAGTGTGTTTAGGCTCCAAGCAATTAACACGCATGATTTATGCTGAGGCCATACGGCCCGATCCAGAATAATGTGTACACTGTCCAGGGTCGGCGGCACGAACCATAGATGCATCTATTATACTGCCGAGGCGTTCGGTCCGCTCCACAAAAATAGACGATACATTATGAACATCCCATTTAAAAGTTATTATAAGGCTATTACACATAGAAGCACAATTTCCATTAACGGATAAGTAACCCGCCAAGTGAAATTCGGTCTTTAAAAATTCTTTATCAACTTTCAATATAGTTTAGGCACTTTAATTAACAAGTACGGTGCAAACATTGCAAGTATTTCGGTGATTTGGGGTCCTAAACTACCCGGACTTAAGCATAATAGTAGCTATGCATGGACTCTCGTCACCTCGTGCGTGCATAGCCTCCACAATTAGAAACAAAGTAATTTAAATCACCTATGGGGTAAATTCAATCATACAAGGTTATGCAAGAGACTTACCTCGTCTCAAAGCTCACTTTCCGGCCACAAATTCACTCAAAGGACCCAACTTGGTGCCCAACAATCCGAATCTAGCCAAATGTTATATAAAATAATCAGTATACGCTCACAAGTTAATAATTTAGCTATTAGAGTAATTACCTAACTCAAATTGGAAGACTCTTAAGATCTACCCCCCCCCCCACTCCGAAAATGTTCAAAGATAATTATTACCCATAACCTCACGAATTCAAATATATAATTTTCAGCCAATTTCATGTCCATTTTCATGGTTAAATTTCGTTTTTATCAAAACCTAGATTTTTCAACCATAACCCATATTTTCTACACTTTATATGCTAAGAATCTATCAAAAATATCTGTATTAATCTCATCTCATATAGAAATTACTTACCTCAAAGTGCTAGGTGAAAACCCCTCTTAAAAGAGCTCCAAAATCGCCCAAGAGATGAAAGAAATGAGTTAAAATTGCCTAAGTTCCCACATTAAAAGCCCTCACTACCCCAGCAATTTTTGCTTCGGCAGACTTTGGATCACACCCACGACACCATTTCTTTGGGAAAAGGACACTTCTGCAAATCACACATAGCGCAGCACCGGGCGCACCTGTGGAAGGGAACCACAACTGCGAGCCCACTTTAGCCGCTCGCCCCTCGCACCTGCGACCTTTCCCATGCTGGCCCCTGTCCACTTCTGTGGATTGTCCTCCGCTCCTATGGGCACGCGCCTGCGGACCAAGTCCGCTATTGTGACCCCAGGCTGCCTTAGCCATTCCCACAGCGGCGGCCACGCTCTGCATCCCTGACCTTGTAGGTGCAGAATTTTCCTCGCACTCGCACTCCAAGGCCATCTCTATCACCCTCGCACCCGCAATGAACCAACCAAACCTTCGGCCATTCTCTCCGCAGGTCCAAAAGAACCAGGTTCAGCAACAGGACCACTCCCACATTTCATGGTTCCAATCCGTTTTCAATCCAAATTTCACCCAAGGCCACCGGAACCCCGTCCGAGCCTACCAACAAGTTTGTAAACATACTACGGACTGGCTCGACCTCTCGAAACACGAAAAACAATATCAAAACTAAGAATCACTACCCAAAACAAAATAGAATAAACTTATGGACTTCAAGTTCTTCCAACCTACTCCGAATGCGCCGAATCGTACTTAAACAACTAGGAATGACACCAAATTTTCCGTTCAAGTCTTAAATAACCTTACATAACTATTCCCGGGCTCGAAATCCCACCTATATAGCACCAAGTCCTACATAAAAATTTTTTTAAAGAACTTTAAAACCTTCAATGCGCCAGCTTTCATCTTTATGAACCTATTGGAACCATCAAATTCCGGTTCCAAGGTCGTTTACTAAAATTGTTGACCCAAGTCAAACTTAAATATTTTAAGCCAATATTAAGGAACTAAGTGTTCTGTTCGACCTGAACCCTTCCAAGCCCGAACTAACCGTCCCTTCAAGTCATAAAACAGTAAAAGCACATACGGGAGTTTGTATTAGTGGAACGAGGATCTAGAAAGCAAAACGACCGGTCTGGCTGTTACATTCTCCACTTCTTAAGTAAATGTTCGTCCTCAAACGGGTCTATAAGTGTGGAAATCTGATTTGCATGTCCTCCTCGGTCTCCCATGTCGCCTCCTCGACTGGTTGACGCATGCACTAGTCATTTACTGCAGAAATCTTCTTAGACCCCAACTGGGGAACCTGCCTATCAACAATAGTAACAGGCTCCTCCTCATAACCCACACTCTCATCTAACTGAACTGTGGCATAGTCTTACACATGCGACCTGTCGGCATGATACTTCCGGAGCATAGACACGTGGAAGACCGGATGAACTCCAGATAGACTGGGAGGCAATGCAAGATCATATGCAACCTCCCCAACTCATCTCAACACCTCAAATGGAAATTAAACCTTGGGCTCAACTTGACTTTCTTCCCGAACCTCATGATTCCCTTCATCGGCGAGACTTTCAAGAGAACCTTCTCGCCCACCATAAATGATAAATCATGTGCCATCTGATTCGCATAACTCATATGTCTAGACTGTGCTGTGAAAAGTCACTCCTGTATCAACTTTACCTTTCCCAAGGCATCCTTCACCAATTCAGTACCATATAACTTAGCCTTGCCAGACTCAAACCGTTTGATGGATGAAGCCATCTTGATGTTGGACTGATAACTGTTGTCGTAAGAAAACTCGGCCAAAGGCAAGAATTGATGCCACTGCCCTCCGAAGTGAATCGCACATGCTCTGAGCATATCCTCCAAGATCTAGACCGTCCTCTTTGACTGCCCGTTGGTCTGTGGATGAAAGGTTGTGCTGAGCTCTACCCGGGTTCCCAATTCACTCTTTATAGCCCTCCAAAATTGTGAAGTAAACTGAGGGCCTCTATCAGATATGATGGAAAGAGACACACCATGCAACCAAAAAGTCTCCTGAATGTAAATCTAGGCCAATCTCTCAGAACAATACGTGGTCACAACCGGAATGAAGTGTGCTGACTTTGTCAACCTGTCAACATTGACTTAAACTGTATCAAACTTCCTCAAGGTCCGCCGCAACCCAACTACAAAGTCCATAGTGATGCGCTCCAATTTCCACTCAAGGACAACCATCTATTGGAGTAGGCCACCAGGGCTCTAACGCTCATACTTAACCTGTTGGCAATTTAGGCACCTCACTACATACTCGACTATGTCCTTCTTCATCAACCACCACCAATAAGGCTACCTCAAGTTGCGATACATCTTCGTAGCACCTGCATGAATAGAATATCGAGAACTGTGTGCCTCTTCTAGAATCTTCTCCCTCAATCCATAAACATTAGGGACACATAGACGACCCTGGAGTCGGAGAACACCATCTTCACCGACAGTAACCTCATTTGCTCCACCCTGTAGTACCGTCTCTCTAAGACCCAATAAGTGCGGATCGTCGTACTAGCGAGCCTTGATCTGCTCAAATAGTGAAGACCAGGCGATGATCCATGTAAGAACTCATCTTGGCTCTGAAATATCCAACCTCACAAGTCTGTTTGCTAAGGACTGAATAACAAAAGCTAGTGGCCTCTCCTCTGCTGATTTCGGTCGTTGTGGTAGGACGTGGCCAACTCTAAACTGCCTCGATCTTCTCGGGATCTACCTTAATACCCTCGCCTGATACAACATGCCCCAAGAATGAAACAAAATCTAACCTGAATTCACACTTGGAGTACTTATAATATAGCATCAGTTCTCGCTAGGTCTGAAGCACCGCTCTCAAATGCTGCTCGTGCTCCTCCATGCTATGTAAGTAGATCAAAATGTCATCAATGAAAATGAAAAATGAGGAATATATTGCTTGAACACCCGGTTCATAAAATCATAAACGCCGCCGGGGCGTTAGTCAAACTGAAGGACATCACTAGAAACTCATAGTGGTTATATCTAGTCCAGAAAGCCTTCTTCGGAACATCCGAACCACGAATCATCAATTATGGTACCCCAATCTCAAGTCAATCTTTATGAATAACACCGGTGCACCCAAAGGCGACACACTCAATCTAACGAACACCTTTGTTAGCAACTCCTCAAGCTGTTCTTTCAACTCCTTCAACTCTTGCGGAACCATGCGGTATGGTGGAATAGAGATAGGCTGGGTACCTGGAGCCAAATCAATAAGGAAATCAATATCATGATCTGGCGGCATGTCAAGAAGATCAGAAGGAAACACATTGGAGAATTCCGGGACCATGGGCACTGAATCAATCACTAGAGTCTCTATAGTAGTGTTTCGTACATAAGCTATATAAGCCAAACAACCCTTCTCGACCATGTGTCGAGGCTTTAAAAATGAGCTAACCCGACTAGATGCACTAATAACAGTCTTGGCATGGCAATAAAAAATGGTGTAGTATGGAGACAACCAGTCCATTCCTAGGATGATCTCAAAGTCGGTCATATCGAGAAACAAAAGATTTGCTCTAGTCTCAAAACCACATAAAGTCAAAATACAAGACTGGTAGATCCAATCCATAACAATAGAATCGCCAACTGGTGTGGTAAAAAAAAAACAGGAGTACCCAAGGACTTACGAGGAACACCCAAGAAATGAGCAAACAAAGATGAAACATATGAATATGTCGACCCTGGAACAAATAGTACTGAAGCATCCGTACCATAGACAGAAATAATCCATGTGGTCACGACATATAAGGCTACTGCATTTGGTCTGGCTGGAAAGGCATATAACCTAGCTAGAGCACCACCTGGCTGGCCTCCACCTCTAGGATAGCCTCTACCCACCTGCCCTCTTCCTCTAGGCGACCGGACGACTGGTGTGGCAGCTGGTGCTATAATCATAGGCTGCTGACCCTACTGCATGCCTTGCCCCGAAGCCTTGGGCAGAACCTTCTCATATCACCAAGATCCCAGCACTCGAAACAACCTCTCGGTATGATGGACTGCTGACCTGAAGTCTGACCTTGATGGCCTGAAGGCCCACTGGAGGAACCCTGAATAGCTGGGGGATGGTAGGAGCTCTCTAAAATGGCGACGAAATAAGGCTGCACTAGAGCTCCCCGAGGAGGCAACAGTGCTAGATATGTGGTGATTCTAGACTAACCCTCACAAACGGACCTCTACCCCCAGCCAGGGCACCATTAAACCCTCTAGAGTATCGAAATCACTTATCCCTCATTACCCGTTGTTGGATTGCTTGACAAACACCCTTGATCCTTTGAGCTATCTCCACAACAAGATCGTACGAAGTCCCCATCTCAAAACTCTCAGGCCATAGTAGTATATATACCGAAGTGCACGCCTGCAACAAACCTCTGCACTCTCTCCACGTTGTAGGAAGTATCATAAGTGCATGGCGAGACAACTCAGAGAATCTCGCCTCATAGTCGATCACCGACATATGGCTCTACTGGAGCTGCTCGAACTTAAATCGCAACTCTTCTCTCTAAGAGAGTGGAAAATATCTATCCTCATGTTGTGTAGTCTGTCCCTGCACTGATCGATAAAGTCCTGAGGGTCCTCATGTCGCTCACCTCCAAACACAGGAGGATGTAGCCTAGTCCATCTGTCAAATAGCTTTTGCGGCTCGCCGGCTGCTGCTGGTCCGGGCTCAGGTATTGCTGCTGCAACTAGTTGAGCTCCGCCCATGGGTAGTGTGCCCGGGGTCTGATACACGGCTGCTAAATGCCCTGGAGCCATAACGGTAAGGGTCTGTGCTCCCCCTCCCGCCTGAGATATGGCTGCGCCTGCTAAAAATAAACCATCCTGAGTAATAGAATCCATGAACCGCAACATATGGCCCATGACTTTTTGGAACCCTGGCGCTGACATAAAATCTACTAGGGTCGGCTCTGCTACAGGCACCTCGCCCTACTCCTCAGTAATAGGATCCTCTACTGGATCCCCTAGTGGCACAATTGTGGCAACTATGCGACGTCCTCGTCGTCCACCAGGAGCTAGAGCCCTCCCTCGACCTCTGCCTCGATCTCTAGAAACTGGGGGAGCAGTTCCTCCACATTCGGGTACATCTGCCGCGTGTGTTCTCACCGTCTGTGAGAGAATAAGCAAAAGATACTTAGCAGAACATCAACTGCATGATAGAAGATTATAAAAGAGTAGTTTCCTAACTCCCTATAGTATCTCGAAGATAAGTACGGACGTCTCCCCACCGATCTACAAGACTCTAATAGCCCTGCTCTGATACCATGTTATCATGACTCAATTCCTACAATAGGCCATGATGGCGCCTAACATAACCATTAGGCAATCCAACGGTGAACTAACCATGTAATTATTCTTTTTAATAAGTTTCCAAGTAGTTGAATTTAATTTATTGAGGAAATAAGGAGTATAAAATTCAATAAAGTAAAGCGAAAGCTAATGAATAAGTAAATGCAGTGAAATAAATTCTCCAAAACGATAAAGTCTACTAGCATGTGTTCCGAGACCTGGTGTTACAAGAGTATGAGCAACTAGTGGAATATATAACACTCTAAACTACTGTCTGAAATACGGTGGATAGAAAATAAATGCAAAAGAAGTACTCCGGGTGCTGCATAACGGACTCAAAAAGCAGCTCACCACCAGGCCTCGGGGTAACGGGATGAATGCCGGATGCATCTGCCTCAGATCCCTCACAATCAGTGCAGAAGTGTAGAGTGAGTACAAAAATAATATGTACCCAGTAAGTATCCAGTCTAACTTCGATGAAGTAATGACGAGGGGTCGACATCGACACTTACTGTGGGCTAACGATGAAATGCAGGAATGTTGTATAAGCATAGAAAATATGAATAATTATATTCACACAATAGCAGATGTGATTAAATGATTCTTAACTAATATTACATTACAAGAGTCTTCCACTAACACATACAATTTCCATGTAAAGCTCAGGCAATTAAATAATTATAGCCTCCCAATTCGTGAAAATAATATCAAGTGTGTTCGGGCTCCAAGCATTAACACGCACGATTTACGCCGAGGTCGTACGGCCCGGTCAAGAATAATGTGTACATTGTCGAGGGTCGAGCGGCACGAACTATAGATGCATCTATTATGCTGTCGAGGCGTTTGGCCCGCTCTACAAGAAGAGAGGATACGTTATGAACATCATATTTAAAAGCTATTACACAAAGAAGCATAGTTTCTATTAACGGCAAAGTAACTCGCCAAAACACAAGTAAGTGAAATTCGGTGTTTTCAAATCCTTTATCAAGTTTCAATATGATTTAGGCACTTTAATTAACATGTAGGGTGCAAACATTACAAATATTTCATGATTTGGGCCCTAAACTACCCAAACTTAAGCATGATCACTAGCTACGTAGGGACTTACTTCACCTCGTGCGTACGTAGCCTCCACAATTCGAAACAAATAGTAATTTAGACTTCCTATGGGGTAAATTCCCTCTTACAAGGTTAGGCAAGAGATTTACCTCATCTCAAACTCATTTTCCGGCCACAAATTCACTCTAAGGACCCAATTCGAAGCTAGCCAAATGTTATATAAAATAAGCAATATACAGTCACAAATTAATTATATAGCTATTCGATTAATTACCCAACCCAAATTGGAAGATTCATAAAATTCAACCTCAGGCCCATTTCACCCAATTCCATAACCATTTTCGTGGTTAAATACCATTTATTAAAAAAAACTTAGGTTTTTCAACTAAACCCATAATTTCTATGCTTTATATGCTAAGAATATACCCAAAATACATTTATTAAACTCATCTCATATAGAAATTACTTACCTCAAAGTGCTAGGTGAAAACCTCTATTCAAAGAGCTCCAAAATCGCCCAAGAGATGAAAGAAATTAGCTAAAATTGACTAAGTCCCGACATTAGAAGCCCTCACTGCGTCCAGTGATTTATGGTTTTGTGGACTTTGGGTCGCACCCGTGACACTGCTTCTGCGGGCAAAGGACCACTTTCGCGGAACACATATAGCCCGGCGCTGGGCGCACCTGCCGAAGGGAACCGCACATGCTAGCCCGCTTCTACCGCTCGCCCCTTGCCCCGACGACCGTGCCGACACTAGACTCCGTTCGCTTATGTGGATTTTCCTCCACTCCTGCGAGCACACGCTTGCGGTCAAAGTCCGCTTCTGTTACCCCGTGATACCTTAGCTATTTTTGCATCAGCGACCACGCTCCACATCTGCGACCTCGCTGGTGCGGAATTTTCCTCGCACCTGCGCTCCCAGACCATCTTCACCAGCTTCACTCCAGCGATGAACCAACTGCATCTGCAGGACCACACCTACAGCCATTCCCTCTGCCCAGGTGCGAAAATACCAGGTTCAGCAGCAGCAGCACTCCCAAATTTCAAGGTTCCAATCCGTTTTTGGTCTGAATTTCACCCGAGGCCCCCAGAACCCCATCCGAGCATACCAATAAGTTTGTAGGCTCACTACGGACCTACTCGACCTCTCAAAACACGAAAAACAACATCATAACCAAGAATCACAAACGAAAACCAAATATAATCAACTTATGAACTTCAAGTTCCTCCAACCTACTCCGAATGCGCCGAATCATACTTAAGCTACTTGGAATGACACCAAATTTTGCGTCCAAGTCTTAAATAACCATACGGAACTATTCCTAGGCTCAAAATTTTAATCGGACCTCGATAGCATAATGTCTTACTTCAAACAAAATTTAAAGAACTTTAAAACCTTAAATGCGCCAACTTTCAACTTTATGCACCGAAACGTTCCCGGGTCATCCGAAACCCGATTAGAATATAAGACCAAGTCTAACATCATCATATGAACCTATTGGGACCATCAAATCCCGGTATTGAGGTCGTTACTATAAATGTTGAACCAAGTCAAACTTAACCCTTTAAAGCCAATATTAAGAAATTTAGTGTCCCTTCCAAACTCGAACTAACTGACCCCGCAAGTCATAAAACAGTAAAATCACATACGGGGAATCTTAATTAGAGAAACAGGAATCTACAAAGCAAAATGACCGTTAGGGTCATTGCACAAAAACATTACCGAACAGATCATGGTTTGCACACGAGCACATAACACAACACCATACACTTTATCAGGCTTGAGAGTACTCAACTAAATTAGTTATATGTGCTAGCAAGCAATGAGAGATGCTAATAGGCTGACAGAAGGACACATAATATGTAAATCAGGTAGTTCATAGGAGATATTCATGTGTATTACCCTCACCAATATCATTTGTTTCCTAATTTTGAGTTAGACTGAATATTGTGAATAGTTATGTCAGTTGACTTGTCAAAGCTATTCTCTGAAACTAAAGAATTTTAAAGGAAGAAGGATCGGAGGGGTATAAAAGACAATCCTCGCGTGCCATTAAATGTGATAGTAGACGGCCAAGACTCGATAGGAAAGAGTATTATGGCAGTATATATAAAGCGGTCACAGATAGCGGGATGTTAGTAATAATATTAAGGGGATCGGATAAGTGCATGATGAACAAGTAAGACAGGACAACACATAGTTAAAATTAAGCATAGTTAGGGCAGTACATAAGCATCCCTAAATTCCAGGTCTAGTCTAAGTTTGGTAAGGTCAGAACCTAAAGGGTTTTCCCAGCTGAGACGCCATGTTGTTGCACCATATTTTGCGTGAGCCAAAACAAAATTCAACTAGTGATTTCCCTGTTGATGATAAAAGAGAGTCGCCACCTAATAGTTAAAGATATACTAGGGTACCTCTTTAATTGTTAAGATCATTATCCTATTAGTCTGCTAACCAGTGATACTTGGGTAAGGGTTCTTGTTTTTCAAAGGGGAAGATGTGACGCACCCCCTAGAATCTACCTAAGGTAGCTCCATAGGACATAGAATAGGTTCGGGAATTATATGTCTACATAGTTGGTTAGTGCTTAAAAGTGTATAGCTTACCTTATGTCACTTTTTAAACTTACCATTTTTAAAGGAAGATAGTATATATACATCGGAAAGAGAGCATAGGTTTTGTTTATGAAAAGTCTATTTTGAAAATGTATGCATGATTGAAATAGTTTTGGGAATGTATTTATAATGTCTATGTTTGTAAACTTATAAGCGTGGCTAGATTTTAAAATACTTTTCCCTTAAAACGGCTATATGTGTAATTTTTTTAAAAATAGGGCTATTTGAAGAAGTAGGGTTCAAATATACCATAAGACTAATTTCAAATCTTGTACCCATAATTTAGAAGAAAATCATTTGAAGTATCCTTGACTGGCACTGTGTTTCGTTTTTGTTTTGGAAAACATGCCTTGGAAATCATTTTCTCGATTCTGGTTTTTAACGAGAAGTCGCTTTTTTTTCAAATCTTCTTTTATCTTCAAAGAAGCTCATAAAAAGTTAGTTTAATTAAAATGGAAATTACACGGCAGAAATAAATATGTTAATATTATTCAACTAATTTAATATATATCAATTCTTTTAATTTCACCTATGGTTTTAGCTTGCCTAGGTTTCTAAAGTAATTCAAAGATAATAAAGAGGAAACATTCACTAAACATCGTTAATGTTATATACATATATAGAAGGCAACGATATATTATGTAAACTTACAATGATAGTGGAAAGGGGAGGGATAATAAATATAGAACCCCATTCAACATTAAAACACAAATAATATTAATGTAAACCCAAGAATAAAACTGTAATAATATCAACGGTTAGGAGGCACAAGTTAATGTGAATTCACATTGACTAATGCAATTTACATTGAGGTCTTTATTTCTATTGAAACAGTAAACCTAATGAGATTAGCAAATGTTAATAGATTAAAGGCTTAAGTGTCATGACCCGGATTTCCCACCCTCGGGCGTCGTGATGGCGCCTACTAGTGCAAGCTAGGCAAGCTAGTAAATCGGACTAATTATCACGTTTCTGTTTACGAATTCATTACATCACACATGCATCGACTCAAAAGAAGTAATTCAACAAGCGAAATAAACACAATGTTAATACTTTACACATTTATCGCCGATAAACTATCCACAACGGTCTACCCAAGATCTGGTGTCACAGTTTCACAGACTATTTAAGAGTACTACAAATAGGTTCAGAAGAATATAACAAAATGTTGTTTCTGAACTACATAAAAGAAACAGATACAAGAAATGGACAAGGGACTCCAAGATCCGCGGACGTCTGCAGAACTACCTTGGGTCGCCTGAAAATCAAAGGCTGGAAGCTTCCTACTGTTCGTAGCCTGCAGCACTGGGATATGCACAAAAGAGTGCAGAGTGTAGTATCAGCACAACCGATCCCATGTGCTGGTAAGTGTCTGGCCTAACCCCGGCGAGGTAGTGACGAGGCTAGGACCAGACTCCAGATAAACCTGTGCAATTTTAAGCATATATGTATCTACAGCAGAAGATAAAATACATAAACAATTTAAACGGGGAAAAGGAAAACATACATCGGAATAGCAGACAAATAAAACGAAACGAATCGTCAATGAATAAGAAAGAAAACTGCAATTCAGCCTTTAACGCAATGAAATGTAATACAATCCACCCTTTTTCCTCCAGTAACCTCTTGTTGCAGGCGTGCGACCCGTTCCAACTTACAGTAACCTCTTGTGGCAGGCGTGCCACCCGCTCCCACATACATCACATCCCATGGCACGCGTGCCACCCGCTCCCACTTACAATATATACTGTGGTAGGCGTACCACCCGCTCCCACTTTCATAACATCTCGTGGCAGGCGTGCCACCCGATCTCACTTACAATATATATACTGTGGTAGGCGTACCACCCGCTCCCACTGTCATAATATCTCGTGGCAGGCGTGCCACCCGCTCCCACTTTCTTCATCACAACAATCACAAGAAATCCCGGCAAGGGAACAAATCAACAGAACAACTTCCCAGCAAGGGAACAAATAATAGCAAACAATCATCCTGGCCAGGGGGAAATTCAGCTATAACCAACCCAAACTTGACTCCTATTTAGCTCAATCAATGTCAGTACTGAATTACAGTTAAAATCCTACTACTAACCTCCCAACCCTATTATCATTTCATTAACCATAGACACAACTTTGCTAATGTGACACTGGACTCCTTAAACTTCTAACGGACTCCTAAAACACTACCCACAATTTGACACTAGACCCCTTTGACTCCTAACAATTCTTACTCAACTAGTCTAGTCAACCATCAACTTTATGCCAAATAGAAGAAGGCTAGAACCATGACCAAAGGAACAACTCAAATGAAGCAACCTTGTGGTAGGCGTACCACCCGCCCTCAATTCACAATATCTTGTGGCAGGCGTGCCACCCGCTCCCACATGCAACACATACCAAATCAAGGATAATATTCAACAATTAGAAACATTAGCCGCACAACGATTATCCATAAACAACCCACGGTCATGCGTGACACCAACATATAGACACTCGTCACCATGCCTATACGTTGTTCTCAACAAGGAGAAATTTAATAAACAAGACACGATTTCTAATCCCTCAGGCTAAGGTTATAACAAACACTTACCTTGCTTCACAATAACTTCCTAGACTTTCAATAATTCTTCGAGTCCAATCTCTTAGGAACGCTCATGAACTTTAGGCGAACTCAATTGGAGCTAACAAGCTACAACTTGGTAGGGTAGCTTAACTCAACTGCAATTCTTGGCACAACTTGCAGCAATTTGAGCTGGGTCTTTGGTATTAGAGTGTGGGGTTTCTTGTAATAGATGCTGGGGTTTGAAGGGTGTGATTCTACGGGTTTTTTTCAGCTTAAACTAGGGCTATTTTCCGGCAAGTTGCAACTGGTTCTTGGTGGGTTTAAATGGGGAAAGTTGGGCTGGTAAATGGGAGGTTGATGACTATAATTTAGATATGTTTCTCACGGATTTTGGGGTTGTTTTCAAGGTGATTTGGAGGTTGATTTTCTGGGGTTTGAGGGTGTTTTGGTGAGTTTTTCTGAGGTAATCAACGAAATTAGTGGGTTTTTGCATGTTAGGGTTCCTAGTTCCTATTTATAGTAGGTCAAAATTCGGGTAAAAAAAAAATTTCAGGTGTCTAGAATTCGATCGCATTCTGGTGGCAAACTCAACATGCGGTCCGCATTTGGACCGCATTTCTGACATGGCATTTGGCCCAAGACTGTCTCATTATGCGATTTCACTGTGAGATTTGCGGTTCACATTTTACAAATGCGGTCCGCATTTATCATCGCATTTTTGACATAAAACTTGTCCAGTTCTCTGTTCCAAATCTGCGATACAGGCAGACAATTTGCGTTACGCATTTCAGACAGCATTTTTGTCATGAACCTTTGCCCAAAAATCTGCCTAAGTATGCGACGCCCATGTAAGATATGCGGTCCGCATGTCTGAAATGCGACTGCATATCCTGCATTACTTACCCTTTTTTATTTATTCTTATACCTCATACCTCGCAGGAATGTTAAAATTGCATAATTACAAAGAGGGATAGGCACTTAAAACAAGCCAAGTCTAAACAATTAGTATCTTATATGTTTCTACAACACATCGGGTCATTACATTAAAGTAGAATTCCATTAAAGGCCAAGATACCTTTGGATCCTTGGCACTTATAAGGTCACAAGGGTATCAAGGACCCTGAATGCTTGTGCCAAGGAGAGTACCTCAACCGAGAACTAAACTCTACTCTCAAATACCCTTAACTACTCACACCTACTCTTCCCTACAGGTTTAAGTGCTAATGAGGCACTCAATGTAAATGCCAATAAAGCAGTGATGGCAACACATAAGGAGATCTATACTTCTTGCATATGACTGCTCAGAACACTAAAATATTATCAAATGATCGTGGTTTGCACACAAGCTGTAACGACCAGATCGGTCATTTGAGAAATTGCATTCCGTTCAGCTATTTGAAGTCTTGAGTAGCTTTATATGATGGATCACGACTTGCAGGAATCGTCGGGTTTGGTTTTCTTGTGTTTTGGATTTTGTTTGGAGGAATGAGTTTCAAGTTTGAAGCTTTAAGTTGGAAGAGTTTACCATGTTTGACTTTTTACTATTTGAAGCGGAGTTTTGATAGTTCCGTTAGGATCAAATGATGGTCTTGGACTAGGGCATATGACTGGGTTTGCACGTGGACGCTCTTAGAAGGTTTCGGCACTAATTGGCGAAAAATTAAAATTTGAAGGTTTAGAATGCTCATAAGTTTAACCAGGAGTTGACTTTGATGATGTTCAGTTCGAATTGTGGTTCTGGGAGTTTAAATAGCTTATTTATGTCATTTGGGACTGGTGTGCAAAATTTGAGTCCATTCCGAGTTTATTTGATAAGGTTCGGTATGATTTTTGAATGCTGAAAGATTAATAGTTCATTAAGTTCGATTTGAGGTGCGATTCGTGGTTTTGATATTGTTATGCATGATTTGGAGGCCTCATAAAAGTCAGCGTTATGTTATTGGACTTGTTGGTATGTACGGACGGGGTCTCGAGGGGCTCGGGTGAGTTTCAGATAGGTTAGGGTTGTGTTGCGCTCGTTTTTTATGTTTCGACGTCATTTCTTCAAGCATACATGTTACTTCAATAAGCAGCGAGCTCCAATTTCTGTTGTAATTGAAGCATTATATCTGTATCATAAATTTGGAACCATAGAAACTAGAATCATCAAATTTTGACATCGTATGAGGAATTTATGGTCATTTTACTCAGAATTGGATTGCCAGATTTTTTTCGCATTAATTATGATATCGACACTGAATTCATGTTTATAAATCTGCACTATTTTCAAATATTGAAACCAGCATATTTCCTTCATTAAGGTCAAATGGAGTGATTCACAAGTCTAACTTGACTGAAATTTCGTGAGGAATCCATTGGAAGCATCAAAAGCGATTTCGGGATTGTTTGGCATGAGGAACGAGGAAAAACAACTGGGCAGAAATATATAATACTGTGAGTTTGTTCATTTGGTCATATTTTGAATTGGGGAACTCGGATTTGGATGATTTTGGATGGATTTTCACCACATGAATTGGGGTAAGTGTTCTGTACTTGGTTTTGGTTATCTTTCATGAATCCATCTTCGTTTTTGGCATTTGATTGTTGATTTTAAAGTGAAATTTAGGGGTTTTTTTTTTAAACTTCATTATGTGAATTTCTGAGTTTTGAACATCGATTCAGAATCGGATTTGAGTGGAACTAGTATGGTTGGACTCGTAATTAAATGGGTTGCCGGATTTTGTGAGTTTTGCTAGAGTCCGATATACGGGCCCAGATTTGACTTTTGTTGACTTTGGGCTTTTGATTAAAGATTCCATCTTTATCAATTGGGTTTCTTTCCTTTGGAATTATTTGATGTTGTCGAGTTTCTTTGGCTAGTTTCGAGCCGTTTGAAGGTCGGTACGCGCGAAATGGAATTTCCTGGAGTACTGTTTGGCTTGATCGGTATTGGATTCCGCTTGTTCAAGGCAAGTAACACTTCTAAACTTGTTGCTGAGGGTATGAACCACTAACTATACATATTATGTGTTTGGTGTTGAGGTGACGCAAGCTAGGTGACGGGCGTGTGGATGCGCACCGTGTGAATTGTGACTCGGTTTACTCTGTGGTATTATGTAGTTACCTAATCTTATTTGTATCCATGAAATTTCTACAAGCTAGATTAATTGACATATGATCCATGTTAGAGACCATGTTTAGGCCATATGCTTATTCTGTTGGGACCAACTGAGTTCGTTTCTGCTGTCGAGTTATTCGCTTAAATTGCAATAACATACTCAGTCATATTCATTCATCTGCATATCATATCTCAATCTCTGTTAACATTTGTTGTCACATCATGTATCATTGTTTGGGCCTATATGAGTTCATCACTGTGATATAATGCATTTGACATGCATACTTGACATACATTCATAGAGATGCATTTCCTCATTTTACCTGGTTTTGTGACATTTATGACTTCACATGCACATTGACATGTAGGCATAGATATGTACTTTTCTCATGCTATCTGAGATTGAAACATCTTATTTGTTGTTGAAAGTTTTTGGGAAAAATCACTGATTTCTGACTTACTTATATTTTGGTGATAACGGTGAAAGATTTGGGTTTTACTATAATACTTGAAAAGCATGGTTATTTTTCCAAAACTGTGGACGAGCTGGGCATTATATCATTGAGTTGTTTCTTGTACTACTTTTTTTATGTTGTTATGAGTTGTTGTTGGCTATTGGTGTTGGACTCTGTTTGTCATCCAAGCTCGTGACTATTTTCAACCTAAGCTTAGGTTTGTTACTATTGAGTACATGGGGTCGATTGTACTCATTCTAACGTTTCCACCTTATGTACATTTCAAGCAGATGGTGTATTTTTTCATACTAGCTTTGCAAACTCTCAATTTTAGAAGCTCATGATTAGTAATACCAGTCCATGGGAAGTGTATTAACATTCAGTTATTTCATAATTTATTTTCTAAGTAAATCTCATTGAATTGGATTGTTGATAATTGGCTTACCAAGTGCGTTGAGTTAGGTGCCATCACGACTAGTTGAATTTTGGGTCGTGACACAAGCACATAAAACAATGACATATATTTTATCAGGCTTGAGAGTACTAAGAAGAATCAGTTATAGGTGCTAGCAAGCAATGAGAGATACCAACAGGCTAACACAAGGACACATAATAGGTAAGTCAGGCAGTTCATAAGAAATATTCACGTGTATTACCTTCACTAATATAAATTGTAACCTAATTTTGAGTTGGACTGAATACTGGGACAAGTTATGTCAGTTGACCTGTCAAAGCCATTCTTTGAAACTAAAGAATTTTAGAAAAAGATTCGGAGGGGTGTAAAAGACAACCATCGAGTGCCATTGTGTGTGATATTTTACGGACAAGACATGATGGGAAAGAATATGATAACATTATATATAAAGCGGCAATAGAATATTGGATGTTAGCAAAAACATTAAAGCAAGCAGATAAGAGCATAATGAAAAAGTAAGGTAGGTAAGAACATAATTGCAAATTAAGCATAGCTAAAGCGGTATATAAACATTCCTAAATTCCACGTCTAGTCTAAGTCTGGTAAGGTCAAAATTTAAGGGGATTCCCCAGCTGAGTCTCGATGTTGTTGCACACTATGTTTTGCGAGTCAAAAGAAGATTCAACTAGTGATTTCCCTGTTGAACTTAAAAAAGAGTCCCCGCCTAATATTTAAGGGTATACTAGGGTACCCATTTAATTGTTAAGATCGTTATCCTATTAGTCTGCTAACCAGTGAGATTTTGGTAAGGGTTCTAGTTCTTCTAAGGGGAAGGTGTTAGGCACCCTCTAGAATCTACCTAAGGTTACTCCATAGAACTTACACTAGGTTTTGGAATTAAATGTCTACATTCTACTTGGTTAGCGCTTAAAACTGTATAGCTTACCTTACGTCATGTTTTAAGCTTATCAGTTTCAAATGAAGATACCATATATACTTTGGAATGAGAGCATGCGTTTTGTATTTGAAATGTCTCGTTTGAAAATGTATGCATGATTAAAATAGTTTTGGAAATGTATTTATAACGTTTGTATTTGTAAACTTGTTAACATGGCAAGGTTTTAAAATACTTTTCCCTTAAAACGGCTATATGTTTAATTTAGTAAAAATAAGGCTATTTGAAGAAGTAGTGTATAGATATACCTTAAAACCAATTTCAAATATTGTACCCATATTTTAGAAGAAAATCGTTTGAAGCATTCTTAACTGCGACTGTGTTTCGTTTTTGTTTTGGATAACATGTCCATGAAATTATTTTCTCGGTTATGGTTTTTAAAGAGAAGTCGCTTACATCTCAAATCTGCTTTGATCTTCAAAGAATCTCATAAAAAGGTTAGCTTAAGTAAAATGGAAATCACATAGCAGAAATACTTAAGTATGTTAATGTTATTCAACTAATGTAATATATTCTTTTAATTTCACAGATGATTTTAGCTTGCCTAGGTTTCTAAAGTAATTCGAAGATAATAAAGACAAAACATTCACTAAATATCGTTATTGTTATTTATACATAGAAAGCAACAGCAGATAATGTAAAGTAAAAGCGATAAACGGGAACTGGGCTCATAGTTTTGGGCCTGATGAATGTTTGGCCCAACAAAAACGAATGGCAGTAGCAGCTTTAGGTGACTCCAAGCTTGGGCTAAGAGTTTGGGCCTTAGTTCTTGGGGAACTCGGCATGTCCAACTAAGATTTATGCAAAAAAAAAAATTGAAGGAGAGGGTCTTTAGATATACATCCCAATTCAACATTAAGCACAAATAATATTAATGTAATCAAGGAATAAAACTATAACAATATCAATGGTTAGGAGGTACAAGTTAATGTGAAGTTACCTAGAGTAAAGAAATTTACATTGAGGCCTTTATTTCCATGAAACAGTAAACCTAATCAGATTAGCAAATATCAATAGATTAAAGGCTTAAGGTACAATTTCATCAAAGGCCAAGATACTCTTTGGATCCTTTGCACTTCAAAGTTCACAAGGGTCTCAAGGACCCGAAGCAATGCTTGTGCCAGGGAGAGTACCTCAACCAAGAACTAAACTCTACTCTCAAATACCCCTAACTACTCACACTAACTCTTCCCTACAGGTTTAAGTCCTAATGAGGCACTCAATGTAAATTATAGTACAACACTGATGGTAACACATACGTAAATCTACATTTCTTGCAAATGATTATTTAGAACACTAAAACATTATCAAACAGATCGTGGTTTGCACACCAGCTGTCACGACCCAAATCCCAAACCCGATCGTGATGGCGCCTCTCGTGAAGACAAGGCCAGCCGATTAAAACTAAACTCCTTTTTAAGCATTTAATACAGTACTTACATATTTTAATAACAACAATTTGCGGAAACATAATTAACCATCCCGACAACAGGCCGAAGCCGGGGTGTCACAAAGTCATGAACAACTAATGAAAATCCTACTAATAAGATTATCATTACAATATCTTTGGCACAATTGTTTGAAGATAGTGGAAACAACAAGAATAAAGAGATACGGGGCTGCGGACGCCAACAGCTACCTCGTAGTCTCTGAATCACCACTTCGACAGTCGTAGTCAATGCCTCGGAGCGGAATCAATAACGCCTGAATCTGCACACATGGTGTAGGGAGTAATGTGAGTACTTCCAACTCAGTGAGTAATAAATATAAATAATAACTGAAAGCAAGGAAACACGTAGAGCACAAGGCAATGCATAATGAAGCAGTAAACTATTATTTGAAAACAATAAATCAGTAAGAAATCATTTAACTAACCTCCCAGCTCTGGTTACCAGTTGCCATTATTACCAACTGTAACATCCCTGGGCTCAGTATCATTTAAAATAGTAAAATCTCCCCAGCTCTGGTTAACAGTTGTCATTGTTACCAACTGTAACCTACAGTTGTCATTGTTACCAACGGTAATATCCCTGGGCTCAGTATTAATCTCACAGCTCTGGTTACCAGCTGTCATTGTTACCAACTGTAACCTACAGTTGTCGTTGTTACCAACTGTAATATCTCTGGGTACCCTGCACTCACTGGGGGTGTACAGACTCCGGGAGGGTCCCCTTACGGCCCAAGCATAATATCATATCTCGTGGCGGCGTGCCACCCGATCCAATTATATCATATCCGTGGCGGCGTGCCACCCGATCCATTCATATCAAATCCCGTGGCGGCGTGCCACCCGATCCCTTCATATAAAATCCCGTGACGGTGTGCCACCCGATCCATTTATATCATTTAAAATGTCATTTAAATCTCAAAACTGAGTAAAAATGGCTGTTTTGTAAAAACAGTGGAAAACAACATGAATGAGTTCAAGTAATGAATCAAACAGTGAGGAATAGTGATAAGTATCCCTGATGGGTTCAAATAACCGGCACGAAGCCTAAATATGGCAATCAGCCCAATTCATGATGATATCAAATAAGTTTCAATCAAATATATAGTAAAAATCATCGATCGGGACGGACCAAGTCACAATCCCTAGTAGTAAACGACCCCACGCTTATCATCGAGTGCGTGCCTCACCTCAATATAGCACTACGATTTGCAATCCGGGGTTTCAAACCCTCAGAACATCATTTACAATCACTACTCACCTCAAACCGGCTAAATTTCTAGCCCACGACGCCTTTGCCCTTCGAATTGGCCTCCACGTGCGTCGAATCTATCCAAATTCAGAACAATTACGTCACAATATGTTGAGGGAACAAAGCCCCAGCGAAACCAACCAAAAATACCAAGAAATCCCGAAATTAAAACAACCCGAGCCCCGGGCCCACTTCTCGAAGTTCAGAAATTTTCACATCAACGGGTTCCTTATCTCCCAACGAGTTCTACCATACAAAAATTATCAAATTCCGACATCGGATTGGCTTTCAAAATTTAAATTTTCGTTCTTGGAAGATTTGGTAAAAATCTGATTTTTCTTCCATAAATTCATGGATTCATGATGTAAATGAGTATGGAATCATGATCTATAAATGATTTATGATAAATAACACTTACCTCATTCAAATTTGTGGAAACCTCTCTAAAAATCGCCCAAACCGAGCTCCCCCAACTCTATTTTTGTCAAAAATGGCCAAAACCCCCGTTTTATAGTGTCTTTCTGCCTCGGGCGCCACAGGTGGCGCCGGGCGTTGCTTGTGGCGCTGGTTCCAGTAGCCACAGAAATTGCTGGCGCCCTGGGTGGCGCCGGGCGCTGGCGATTTTTCTCTGACATAAAAATAGGCATAACTTTCTCATACGATGTCTGAATTGGACGATTCTTTTTGCTATGACTCCGAAATTTCGATACGGATCTAATGCTTCAATTAAAACTGAATTTGGAGCCCGTTTGCATAATATGATACCACTCATTCTTGAAGAGGCGACCTCGACGCATCCTTGAAATGCCCAAGTTAAACTCCATCAACCATCCAAAATCCATTCGAGGCCCTCAGGACTTCAACCAAATATATCAAAAAATCTTAAAACATCATATGGACTTAGTCAAGGCCTCAAATCGCATTAAACAACGCTAAATACACGAATCATACCCCAATTCAAGCCTAATGAAACTAACAAATTCCAACTTCTACATTCGATGCCGAAACCTATCAAATCGAGTCCGATTGACCTCAAATTTTACACACAAGTCATAAATGACATAACGGACCTATGAAGATTTTTATAACTGGATTCCGACCCCGATATCAAAAAGTCAACTTCTCGGTCAAACTTTCCAAAAATCTTCTATTTTCCAACGTTCGCCAAAATGCGTTTAATTGTCCTACGGACTTCCAATTTCAAATACCGACATACGCCTAAGTCCGAAATCACTGTACGAAGCTATAGCAACTCTCGGAATTCCATTTCGACCCTCGGATCAAAATCTCGCCTAACAACCGGAAATCGCCAAAATACTAACTCCAGCAATTCAAGCCTAATTCTACACCGGACCCCCAAAACCAATTCCGATCACACTCCTAAGTCATAAATCACCTCCCAAAGCTAACAGAACTATCGGAACTCACATCCGAGCCCTCTAACTCAGAAGTCAATATCCGGTTGACTTTTCCAGCTTAAACCTTCTTAAAAGAGACTAAGTGTCTTATTTCTTGCCAAACTCACTCCTAACGGAAACTACTCAACTCGGTCACATAAAACATGGAGAATGAAGCATAATGAGACGGAAAATGGGGAAAACGGAGCGGTAACTCACGAGACGACTAGCCGGGTCGTCACATTCTCCCCCACTTAAACAAACGTTCATCCTCGAACGTGCTAAGGACTATTCCAAGGACATTAAATTTCTAAGTGTATTATTACACACACTTGCGGGCGATTCTACATCACCGTAAATTTTAACATGGATCCGACAACGCCTCCTCAATTGAAGATTAGCTTTTTTATCCATATTTATAAACTTCAAAGCCAAATTTCTTACAGCCCAATTAATTCAACACCGCATGTTGGTCTCAACCGGCCGTAGCAAACTCGTGCTTGCGCGCCCATCATATGTATGCGTATAACCACGTCTCTCGTCCTAATAGCTGTTCATAATAAATCCAGCATCGTCAATTAACCTCATTTTAACCAAAACCTCATTTCAAATTTCCACAACTCTGACAGTAATTCACGAGGCATGAAGAACTCATAATCATTTACTCGAATTAACGAGTCACATTTAACGCCACCTGGACACTCCCCTTGTAGGCTAAAATTCGATAATTACAGCACGAATATGGCAAAATATGCATGAAAACACATAGAAGAATTATCAAATAAGCCCAACAGGCATTGCTCCCTATCAGTACTATAGTACCCAATTTAATTCTACACAGGGAGAATTTAAAACACATAATTCTTCATCACAAGGATCTCGTCCTTATATAACTTCCACCGCGGGTCATAGCCTAGTTTAAGCTTTTCACATCATATTAAAAATGCGAGGATCTCGTCCTCAACTCTGAATCACAAGTAATATGCACTCGTGCCAACCGAAATCTATCCATTCCTCCTTTAAAATAATTTCCTTTAATCGAAATCACGGCACATAATGAACTCCCATACCGGTAGGGCATATAATTCATAAAGGTCTAATCAGTTATCCCCAAAATTACATCAAAACCCACTGTAGTGAGTAACAGAAAGTCACTTTTGGACTCATAGCCCTCAATACTGTACAAAACAAAAATGATAGACACGGCTAAGACTATCAAAATATCCCAACAGGGATAAACACAGTAGTAGAGTGCAATTTCACAAACTAGCCATATAAGTCGATTGCCCACAATAACATCCTCCGACCACAATAACTGGAATAACGATATTTCCTTTTAATGTGCCTTATATAAATCTGATTGCACAGATTTCAGCTCCAATAATCTCATCTCACTCGGTGCAAGCTGCTCATGCAAGAAGCCGCCTCCAACACCGACTCAGATCTCAGATGGCGCCATCAATGCGCCAACAAGCTACAATTTGAAGATGACACATAAAGAGGAACAAAATCTGGAAAAGAATTATCCAGCCTGCGTAATGAATAAAACGGTCAAACAGATGTTACGAACCCTTCTCAAAGGATGAGAAACAAAATACGCAGGAATAGGTATAGGGGACCGTACTCAATATAACACTGTTGCGGCACGCAACCCGATCCACACATGATACCGTTGCGTCGTGCAACCCGATCCAAACATGATACCGTTACGCGAGATTAAAAGAATTTCTCATAACCCCTGAACTATTAGTAGAATGAATACTTCATTGGCTAGAAACCCCTTCACTCAACTCATTTCAGAATAACCATGGCAACATGCAACTGAATTCCCATAACCACAGAAAATACAAACCTCAAGTTATGGTGTAAACTATCATGACTCTTCTGGAGTCCATTCACACAAAAGGGCCATTTGAAGCAATATCTCTCAAATCAATCAAGTCATGGTGGCTATCGGACCTGCACGTACAACCACATACCACATGTAAAACTTCACACGTCGAAGGAACTAATCATTGCCACCATCACACCGATTAAACCATTGCTAACCGAGCCAATTTTTTTCAATTTACTCTTGACCTGACTTAGAAATATAATAGCTCCATTCACGACATAGTGAACTCAATTCTCATTCACCTCAAGTGACCCGAATCGCGAGACCACATCGTCTCAATACTCATGAACCATCTCATACCCTCCTTATGTGCTCAATATTATCTCAGACTGGTACACCCATTTTGCAAGACCTTCTGCGAATCCGAAGCTATCTCTTTCTTTTCTCCAATACTGCACCGTATACTCGATGGTAAATATTCCAAGTTTCGTTCGCAACCCACTGTGAAGACTTGATCCTTAACCACACATCGGACCCGAAATCCTTAGGCACTGCACTTTAATTCTTGAATCCACTAGGACCATTATCGAGGGTCAATCACTCTGACCTAGTCCCGAAGGTAACCGACTGTGCTCTTTTCCATATACATCACATCCACAAAACACAAGCTCCGAGTCTTCCCAAAAACCTGAACATGCATCGATAACGCCGAATATAACACACGCCCATCTAGTTCTTTGCTGAATTACCCCTAATATTTCCTTTTCTTAGTCATAAATACACCGCCAACGTACCGATAGCCCGAAACTGCATAAGCAGACAACCACGCGATGCAATTGTAAACGGTGGGGCTCTCCCCCACTTAGCTCTAAGCCACCGTCACATAATGTAGAGCCCACGACGATTCCTCCAATCTCAATTACCATGATCTCGCACCATTAACCAGACAGACTTCTCAAAGTCTTTGTTAAGCTTTTCATGAACATCCTGCATCACAAGTCATAGTCACGCATTCGACCTCTTACTAGGTAGCAAGTAATATACCTCGCAGGAGCTTCATCAACATCATGCCACCGCTAAGCTGCTCACAAGAGATAACCCACCTGTGGAATTCCTTACCGACATCTTCTAACGATGCTGCACTGGGTACAACTACCCCGTAATCAGCAAATTCTCCTGAGCTCATGCTCGCCCACCGGTTGTATAAGTCTGCTCCTTCCCTATTGACATCAACTGAAAGTTCAACAATACTTTAGGAACTCAAGTCATATTGCACCTGAAACGATAGTCAGATCTTCACACCCCTATTCATTTCAGACAAATTCCTTTCCGCCATATTCGATCTTTCTTCGTACAACAACCATCACTCCAAATAAAATACGTAGTCCAAATCAGCTTCCATCATGATTCCCAAACCATTCTACACTTTCTCAAGGCACGCGGCTATCCTACCACAGAATCTACATGCTCATCTGTCACTCTTATTTTAGTTAAACCATCTCCTTTAAGCAACTTTTCAACCTCCGCTTCTCAAATTTGGCCTGCTCGTACTTCAACCACCGCGAAAGACTTCCTGCCATGTCGTTCCTCATACTTCGCTGCTCACGTGTTGCATCAAATCAAAATCCGTCTCTGTAGCACCCGAACCAATAAAATGTTACCGACTCTAAGCCTCTTCGAAGATCATCTTTCTCGAGCCATCCATATTAGAAATACTAATTCGATTTTGAACCGCTGCACACAACTATCCCTGGCAACCACCCCTCAGGCACCATTTCACAGCACCATGCCCGAAGGCAAAATCCAAGAAAACCGTAACACCGACGAACCATAATGCGTTCAAACAAAGACGACGACACCGCATCTTATTGAAAATTCCATCATGCTTGAAAATATCAAGTCGTGTTACTTCATCAACTAAACATGGACATCTATAGTCTGACTGCCTTTCCTTCGCTAGAATTAAATGCTGAACCTCTAAATCATACACTGAGAAATCCTCCTTTCGAGTCATTCACTGCCACGTTCCATATATAAGCATTATACCATTTCACCAACATTGTATGACAACAACGCATAGACATCGTAGCAATTTGTGCACGGTCTCTAAACCATAGAAGATACAGATATTAAGCTGGAACATAAGAACATCTTTCCACAAGACAGCGATAATAGCCTGCCCGAACACGCATCTCGCACAACGTCTGTAGTACCACTACAACTCTTCGACGCCCAATTGATAACAAGTGCTTCGCGCCACATAAGATTGAGTAGGAAGGAAATAAAGACATAAGCCTCAATAGAATCAAACCGCACGTTAAGAATATCAAGAATATGAAGTTTTTCCTAAAAGGTTCTACAGCCTCTCGAAGATAAATACAGACGTCTCTGTACCAATCCGCGAGACTCTACTAAACCCGCTCATGACTCGTGAGACCTATGTAACCTTGGCTCTGATACCAAGCTGTCACGACCCAAATCCCAAAGCCGATCGTGATGGCGCCTCTCGTGAAGACAAGGCCAGCCGATTCAAACTAAACTCCTTTTTAAGTAGTTAATACAATACTTACATATTTTAATAACAACAATTTGCGGAAACATAGTTAACCATCCCGACAACAGCCCGAAATCGGGGTGTCACAAAGTCATGAGCAACTAATGAAAATCCTAATGATAAGATTATCATTACAATATCTTTCGCACAATTGTTTGAAGATAGTTGAAACAACAAGAATAAAGAGATACGGGGCTGCGGACGCCAACAACTACCTCGTAGTCTCTGAATCACCGCTTTGACAGTCGTAGTCAATGTTGGAGTTGAATCAATAACGCCTGAATCTGCACACATGGTGCAGGGAGTAATGTGAGTATTTCCAATTCAGTGAGTAATAAATATAAATAATGACTGAAAGTAAGGAAACACGTAGAGCACAAAGCAATGCATAATGAAGCAGTAAACCATTATTTGAAAACAGTAAATCAGTAAGAAATCATTTAAAAATATTCCCATCACTGGTTACCAGTTGCCATTGTTATCAACTGTAACATCCGTGGGCTCAGTATCATTTAAAATAGTAAAATCTCCCTAGCTATGGTTACCAGTTGTCATTGTTACCAACTGTAACCTACAGTTGTCATTGTTACCAACTGTAATATCCCTCAGTATCAGTCTCACAGCTATGGTTACCAGTTGTCATTGTTATCAACTGTAACCTATAGTTGTCATTGTTAACAACTGTAATATCTCTGGGTTCAGTATCAATCTCATAGCTGTGGTTATCAGTTGTCATTGTTACCAACTGTAACCTATAGTTGCGATTGTTACCAACTGTAATATCTCTGGGTACCCTGCGCTCACTAGGGGTGTACAAACTCCGGGAGGGGCCCCTTACGGCTCAAGCGCAATATCATATCTCGTGGCGGCGTGCCACCCGATCCATTTCTATCATATTCGTGGCGGCGTGCCACCCGATCCATTCATATCAAATTTAGTGGCGGCGTGCCACCCAATCCCTTCATATCCAATCCCGTGATGGCGTGCCACCCGATCCATTTATATCATTTAAAATGTCATTTAAATCTCAAAACTGAGTAAAAATTGATGTTTTGTAAAAACAGTGGAAAACAACATGAATGAGTTCAAGTAATGAATCAAACAATGAGGAAATAGTGATAACTACCCTGAAGGGTTCAAATAACCGGCACGAAGCCCAAATATGACAATTAGCCCAATTAATGATGATATCAAATAAGTTTCAATCAAATATATAGTAAAAATCATCAATCGGGACGGACCAAGTCACAATCCCTAGTAGTAAACGACCCCACGCTCATCATCGAGCGCGTGCCTCACCTCCATATAGCACTACGATGTGCAATCCGGGGTTTCAAACCCTCAGAACATCATTTACAATCACTACTCACCTTAAACCGGCTAAATTTCTAGCCCACGATGCCTTTGCCCTTCGAATTGGCCTCCACGTGCGTCGAATCTATCCAAATTCAGAACAATTACGTCACAATATGTTGAGGGAACAAAGCCCTAGCGAAAACAACCGAAAATACCAAGAAATCCCGAAATTAGCAAAACCCGAGCCCCGGGCCCACTTCTCGAAGTTCAGAAATTTTCACATCAACGGGTTCCTTATCTCCCACCAAGTTCAACCATACAAAAATTATCAAATTCTGATATCAGATTGGCTTTCAAATCTTAAACTTTCGTTCTTCGAAGATTTGGTAAAAATCTGATATTTCATCCATAAATTAATGGATTCATGATGTAAATGAGTATGAAATCATGATCTATAAAGGATTTATGATAAATAACACTTACCTCATTCAAATTTGTGGAAACCTCTCTAAAAATCGCCCAATCCGAGCTCCCCCAACTCTATTTTTGTCAAAAATGGCCAAAACCCCCGTTTTATTGTGTCTTTCTGTCTCGGGCGCCATAGGTGGCGCCGGGCGCTACCTGTGGCACTGGTTCCAGTAGCCATAGAAATTGCTGGCGCCCAGGGTGGCGCCGGGCGCTGCCCTGGGCGCTGGCGATTTTTCGCTGACACAAAAATAGGCATAACTTTCTCATACGATGTCCGAATTGGACGATTCTTTTTTCTATGACTCCGAAATTTTGATACGGATATAATTCGTCAATTAAAACTGAATTTGGAGTACATTTGTATAATATGGTACCACTTATTCTTGAAGAGGCGACATCGACGCATTCTTGAAATGCTCAAGTTAAACTCCATCAACCATCCAAAATCCATTCGAGGCCCTCGGGACTTCAACCAAATATATCAAAAAATATAAAAATATAAAATGGACTTAGTCGAGGCCTCAAATCGCATCAAACAATGCTAAATACACGAATCATACCCTAATTCAAGCCTGATGAAACTAACAAATTCCAACTTCTACATTCGATGCTGAAACCTATCAAATCGACTCCGATTGACCTCAAATTTTGCACACAAGTCATAAATGACATAACGGACCTATGAAGATTTTCAGAATTAGATTCCAACCCCGTTATCAAAAAGTTAACTCCTCGGTCAAACTTTCCAAAAATCTTCTATTTTCCAACATTCGCCAAAATGCGTTGAATTGTCCTACGGACTTCCAATTTCAAATACGGACATACGCCTAAGTCCGAAATCACCGTACGAAGCTATAGCAACTCTCGGAATTCCATTCTGACCTTCGGATCAAAATCTCGCCTAATAACCGGAAATCGCCAAAATACTAACTCCAGCAATTCAAGCCTAATTCTACACCGGACCTCCCAATCAAATTCCGATCACACTCCTAAGTCATAAATCACCTCTCGAAGCTAACAGAACCATCGAAACTCACATCCGAGCCCTCTGACTCATAAGTCAACATCCGGTTGACTTTTCCAGCTTAAACCTTCTTAAAAGAGACTAAGTGTCTCATTTCTTGCCAAACTCACTCCTAACGCAAACTACTCAACTCGATCACATAAAACATGGAGAACGAAGCATAATTAGAAGGAAAATGGGGAAAACGGAGCGGTAACTCACGAGACAACTAGCCGGGTCGTCACACCAGCACATTACACAATGTCATATAATTTATCAGGTTGGAGAGTACTCAGCAGAATTAGTAATAGGAGCTAACAAGAAATGAGAGATACCAACAGGCTAACATAAGGACACAGAATAGGTAAGTCAGGTAGTTTAGAAGAGACATTCGTGTGTATTACCCTCGCTAATATCACTTGTTTCCTAATTTTGGAATAAATATCGGGAGAAGTTACGCCAGTTGACCTGACAAAGCCATTCACTGAAGGTAAAGAATTTTGAAAGAAGGTTCGGAGGGGTGTAAAAGACAACCATCGAGTGCCATTGTGTGTGATAGTGTACGGACAAGTATGATATCACCCTACTAGGAATATAATCAGTCACGCCACGCCACTCGTTCCGCGGCACACCAGGCATAGCCAAAGTAACTGTCTTAGCAAGACAGTCTAAAATAGCACGACATGGAGATAGCCAATCCATGCCAAAAATAACAACAAAATCTACCAATGCTTAATAGCAATAGATCCACTCGGGTCTCCAGACCCCCAATAGTTATTACACACGACCGGTACACACGGTCCACAACAACAGTATCGCCCACTGGGGTAGACACATGAACAGATAAAGCAAGAAACTACCGGGGCGTACTCAAATAAGGAGCAAAATATGATGAAACATACGAATAGATGGAACCGAGATCAAAAAATACAGAGGCGTCTTTATGGCAGACTGAAACAATACCTGTAATAACAGCATCTGAAGCACTGGCATCTGTCTTGCCTGGGATAGCATAGAATCGGGCCTGGCCACCACCTGCTGGACCTCCCCCTCTGGGGGGACCTCTGGCTGCCTGACCACCACCCCTAGCTGGCTAGGCGGGTGATAAAGTAACTGGAGCGGAAGTCGAGAGTTGACCCCTCTGTTGGAACGATCTAACACCACTATGAGGACAATATTTCCGTATGTGGCCCATTTCGCCACACTCATAATAGCTCACTGGTGCTCTAATAGATGAACTCGGTCTAGAAGGACCCTGGGCTAACGGAGCATGAGCTGGAAGGGCGCTGAGTGATGACTGGCCCTGCTGCGACCTATGATAACCACGACCTGCAGAAGCCCCACGATACTCTGGACGGGCTGGCTGAGCAGGCCTGAAGGAACGGCCTCTACTCTGCTGAAACTGGCCCCTCGAAGGAGCACCACTGTAATTACCCGATCCTCGAGGCCTCTTAGCCTCCCTCTCCTCTCGCTCCTGACGGCGAACCGTTTCAATCTCGCGAGCTATATCAACCACCTCCTCGAAGGTAGCACCCAATACTCTCTCCCTGGTCATGAGGATAGGGAGATGATAGTTAAGGCCATCCACAAACCTCCTGATCCTTTCACGATCAGTCGGTACCATCCAGACGGCATGTCGAGCAAACTAAGAAAATCTTGACTCATATTGTGACACAGTCATATCCCCCTGTCGCAGCCATTAAAACTGTCTGCGCAGCTCCTCTTTGCAGGACTGCGGCACATACTTCTCCAAGAAGAGAGCGGAGAATTGTTGCCAAGTAAGGGGCGCTGCATCAACCGGCCTGCGCCTCTCATACGTCTCCCACCAATTAAAGGCAGCTCCCGTAAACTGGAAGGTGGTGAATGCCACACCACTAGACTCAAGAATCCTGGCTGTCCAGAGCATTCGCTGACACTTGTCAAGAAAACCCTGGGCATCCTCGCCCTCAGCACCACTTAATGATGGAGGCTGGAGTCTGCCAAACCTCTAAAGGCGACGCTGCTCATCGTCTGGCATAACTGGTACTATGAATTCCTGAGCTGGTGCAGCTGGCTGGGCTGGAGGTTCCCCCGGCATTTGAAGTCCCTGCACTACCTGCTCAGGCGTAAGGGCAACTGGAGTCTGATTGCCTCCCCTGGCCTATGAAATAGTTGCGGCTGTGGTGGCTGAAACCGCCTGAGCCAGGCCATTGCAAACAGATAATATCCGAGCCAAGGTCTCCTGAAGACCTGGAATAGCGATAGGCACAGCTGGTGCCTGAAGTGGTGATGCTGGAACCTGTTCCTGAGCTGGGGCAGCTAGTGGATCAACAGATGCTGCCCTCGCTGCTCTGCCTCTACCACGACCACGACCGCGTCCACGGCCTCTGGTGGCCTTAGTGGGTGGTACTGGTGGTCGTTCACCTCGTCCGGTAGTCCGCGGCCTCACCATCTGTGAGAGAACAGAATAGCAGAAGTTTTAGTACTCGGATCAACAAGTTCGCACGATAAGAATTTCAAGAATATGAAATTATCCTAAAAAGGTTCTGCACCTTCTTGAAGATAAATACAGACATCACCGTATTGATCCGCGAGACTCTACTAATCCCGCTCATGACTCGTGAGACCTATGTAACCTAGGCTCTAATACCAAGCTGTCACGACCCAAAATCCCAACCCGGTCGTGATGGCACCTCTCATGAAGACAAGGCCAGCCAATCCAACTAAACTTTACTCCAACAGTTAAACAATATGAAAATAATATAAATAGGGTTTAATAACAGTAATTTGCGAAAAATATAGTGAACCATCCTGGCTACAGCCCGAAATCGGGGTGTCACAAAGTCATGAGCAACTAAAGAAATCCTAATAATAAGATTTCTATTACAATATCCCTGGCACAATTGTCTAAAGAAAGTGGAGACAATAAGGTAAAGGAGATACGGGGCTGCGGACGCCAACAGCTACCTCGTAGTCTCTGAATCACCGCTCTTGACAATAGTAGTCAATACCTCGGGGCGGAACCGACAACGCCTGAATCTGCACACATGGTGGAGGGAGTAATGTGAGTACTTCCAACTCAGTGAGTAATACATACAAATAATGACGGAAGGTAAGAAAAAACATAAGACTTAGAGCAATCCACGATGGAACAATAAAAGCATGTAACATCTCAAATAGATAACACGAAGTAAAAGGAAACAATACCAACACAACCAACAATGCAATGCAAGTCATGACTATCGTGGTGGAGTGCCACCCGTTCCCTGGGTACCCGGCACTTACTGTGGGGGGTTCAGTAAGTAGTTTCTCCACCACCGAGCTAAAATCGGTGGGCTGGCCCCTATTGGGCAACCTCTGATCAGATGGTAAGTTATATATAGAGCTTACTTTGGTGGAGTATCTATGTGTGAGCCCAGAATGGCCAAGATACAGATCCTAGTATGGCCGAGCGCCTATGAGCGAGCCTACTACGGCTGATCTATTACTCATACGAAGCCTTATATGGCCGGACATCTATTTTACATACTATATTGAGAGAGTGGAGTCAGTATTAGCAAGTAATCATATATTCAGATTATGTTCGACTCCTAGTTACTTTCAGTTATTAAATTATCAGTTCAGCTTCAGCTTTTAGTTATCTTGGTTCCTCACATACTCGGTACATTATTTCGCACTAATCTCCCTCTTTTTCGGGATGCTGCATTTCATGCCTACAGGTTCTGATAGACAGCTGGATAGACCTTCCGAGTAGACAGAGTCAAATATCAGCTTGGTTGGTAAGCTCCACTTCCTCGGGTGTACTAGGTCTGGACCATGGAGTCCATTTTATAAATACTGGTTTGATGGCTTGGTCGAGGCCCTGTCCTAACCATAATACACATCAGCTATCTCTACAGGCTTGTAGACGAGTCCTGAATATTTAGTATATCAGTATTGTGGCCTTGCCAGCCCTGTGTACATGTTAGTTTGATATTGCTAGTTTTAGACATTCGTGGTGGGCTCATCGGCTTTGATTTGTAAGGTAGGCCTCGTTGGCCTCAATTGAGGGCTACCCCTTTAGAGTTCACAGTAATAGTGTGGTACTCTCGAGCCATATATGGCCCCAGCTTTTGGGCATGGCATTAAATTTTGTGATTTGAGTGACGATTTGGTGTCAGAATTTGGTAAATTTGATATGGTTGGACTTGTGGGTGAATAGGTGTTCGGATTTTATAACTTTTGTTAGGTTCGAAGATGTGGGCCCAGGGGTTGACTTTTGAGTTGAATTTTCATCTTTTGTTTAAGAACTTAGCATTTTCATATGGAATTGATTCCTATAGCTCGTGTTGATTGTGTCGAATTGTTTGTGGCTAGACTCGAGGCGTTCGGAAGCCGATTCTCGAGGCAAAGGCTTGCTAGCAGAGTGATTCGATTTGCTTGAGGTAAGTAATGTATTTCAACTTGGTGGAGGCACCAGTTGCCTGAATTGTTATGATAGCAACGCACTTTTGGGTGCACACATGCGTGAGGATGAGCCCATGTGAGGGCACCAAGGTTATATATTCATGTTCGGGTTGTGCTCGGGCTCTTATGTGATCTATTTGAGCCATGCTAGGGCTACTTAGATAACCCTTGAACAAACTTTGTTAAATGTATTTCAGTGATGAAATTGCTGATTTGAGTTGCAATAGCACACTTTGCACATGCTTACACTTTAGAATTTCATTTATACCAGTGTAGGGACATGAGAATCTTATTTAATTCATCATATAAATTTATACTTCCTTTATTGCTTTTGTATGGTATGTTTGGACTGGGGATCTGTGACTATGCCGGACGGATTATGTTATTGGCACGTGAGTTTTCCATGCGACTCCATATATTGATATTATTGGCACGTGAGATGTGATCCATATATTGATATTATTGGCATAAGAGTTGTCCGTGCAGATCATATTATTAGCACGTGAGTTGACCGTGCAGTGCGTGAGTTGTCTGTCCAGTGTGTGGAATTTGTATCTTGTTGATCATTTCTTTGATTTACTTGATCCCTTTCTCTACATGCCATAATATTGTTTGAGCATGGTATTTGGGAAACTATGCACATGCACACACGAATATTCTTCTCACGAAGCTTAATAAGTTAGTTTTAAATATTGTGTTGTGCTAGTTTAAAAAGGCAGAATTACATTGGAAAAACTAGTATCCTCAATAATTTAAGCTTCTTTTACCTTGACTTATTTATTTATGATACTTATTGAGTTGGATGTACTGATGCGACACCTTGCACTTCGTGTGCAGATCCAGGTGTTTCTAAGCACGGTTATTGTTGGCCTTGGAGTTTCAATCGTTTTCGGAGATTTTTGAGGTAGCTGCCTTGGCGTCCGCAGACCTTGACTCTCCTCACCTATCTCTCAGTTTTACTTATTATGTTCTACTTTGTTGGACAGTGTATCAGACTATGTTATTTTATAGATGCTCACGTACTCAGTGGCACCCGGGGTTTTCGGAAATTCTATGTCGAGTTGTGGTGTTTCATCTAGGTTTTATGAGATTATTATTTACCTAAACCTAATTTAGTATATTTTGAAATTTAAGAAGCTACTATTTGTGAGTTGTCGGCTTTCCTAGTATCATGATAGGCACTATCATGACACTTGTGAATTGGGGTCGTTACACCAAGATACCCTTTGGATCCTTGGCACTTCATAGTTAACAATGGTCTCAAGGACCCCGAGCAATGCTTGTGTCAGGGAGAGTACCTTAATCATGAACTAAACTCTACTCTCAAATGCCCCTAACTACTTACACCTACTCTTCCCTATAGGTTGAAGTGCTAAGGAGGTGCTCAATGTAATTTCTTATACAACAGTGATGGAAACACATAATAAGATCTATATTTCTTGCAAATGACTTTTCAGAACACTAAAAAATTATCAAATAGATCATTGTTTGCACACACATAACACAACGTCATAAACTTTATCAGCCTTGAGAGTATTCAACATAATCAATTATAGCTACTAGCAAGCTATAAGAGGTACCAACAGGCTACCACAAGGATACAAAATAGGTAAGTCAGGTAGTTCATAAGAGATATTCATGTGTATTACCCTTACTAATATCACTAGAAGGTTTGCCATTAGCTGTAATCATGTTCTCAATCATATATACATTTAATGTATATCCACACACAGACTAGCACTCTACTTCTTACTAACTATAAAGGTTAGCAGTACATTTCAGGTTTCTTAAGAGATAGAGATAGGCAAATGCACTTTCCTAACAAGTGATATAACCTTTAAAGAGATCTTTCATATTCCCTAGGTTGGTTAGGAGTCATACATACAGTCATATATTCAAACACGGCAGACACACATAAAAGAAGTTTTCAAAGTCTATGGGTAAAATGCAGTAACTTAGCAGGTTTCAATGATAGAAGTATAGTCACATACATGAAGTACAAACAACCAATCTATTCTGAAACATGGATGTGTATAGGACTACCAACAGTTGGTATTCAGACATGTACATGTTACAGTCTACCCAGGCTACAATGTTATAGCATGACTAAGCATCAAACAACAAGGATTATATTAACTTCATGGTGATCCAGAATAATGAAAGTTTTATAGTAACAAAGCATGGTTTAGTGTCCCTTTTGGGAACATAAGCATAAGTATGAAAGCACAAACATAAGCAAAGTTTGTTTTAGAATAAGTATATGTACATGACTACAACATGTAGATCATCAAAGAACATAGCAATCAGACCAATATGATAATCATATTAAGTATACACAACCCTAGTAGCAGGATATTGAGTCCATTTATACAAGTTTAGCAGATTAGTCCTTACATTATGAAGTTATGGTCGCAGACGTGTCAGCACTATTGTATAACCAAGAGAAGATGCACAGACATAACAGCTATCCAACTCTTGTGAACAATCAGAGGCACAACTTAGGCTAGACTGGCATAACACATATGAAATCAATCGTAGAGATTCATTAGAGGTTTAGTTAAGTTATATTCATAGAGAAACTTACACCGTGAAGCTCATAGATAGGATCAAAAAAACATGGAGATTAACAAGAAATCATTACACTTCTCTTTCAATATCTACAGAATTATAGACAACCCATTGGAAAGGAGAAGGCAACCAAAAAAGCTTAAACTGATGTGTTCCAACGAAGTGACAACCCTTAAGTCAACATGAAGTGCTATGTCGCATTTTAACTCTAGTTTATCAGGTAGATAACTGTAAGTACATAACACAAATCAACAAGTAACACTAAGTAAGGATTAGTAGAGTAAGCCAGAAAACCATAGCAAAAGTCATCAGTGAAGTTTAAGGTCAAAATAGATGAACATAATCAGTAAGGTTCTCTACTAATCATACATTAAACATTCATTAGGATTTCAAAGTGGTCGACTAGTATTAGTTTAGTTTTCGATTATTAAGGGAAACAATACTAAAACATAATGTCGATTATGTACTGATAATAACACATTATGAGCAGAGATAATCAACTATAACAATTGATAACACATCATGAGCAGAGCTAATTAACAGATGATAACAGAGTAGGCACAATTTTAACTGAATAATAAAAGGAGAAGAAGGGTCGAAGCTCGTCGATCTTCCTTTAGGCAGCAAACCAAACATGGTTACTTATAGCCGTTTAGGAACCAAAGCTCAAACAATCACCAATGATTTGAACTCATAACTGAAAACAGAGGAAGATGAAGAATATGTTAGAAAACTAGGGTTTTTGATTGACTTTTCAAACATGCATTAGATTATTCTTCTTAGGTTGTTAGGTGATGTTGTGTGAGAGCAATTAAGGCTAGTTTTTGTAGTTCCTCTAGCCTTAGGGTTGTAGCAAATTCAAACAGTGTTTAGTAGGAAATGATGACTACTAGATGATGCAAGCAAATCAGGTGAAATGGGGGAAGGCGATAGTGAAAATCAATGAGCGATATTACATGAGCGATTGGAATTACATAATGGAGCATTCACCAGCAAAAACCATCAGCTAAGGCTACATTTTCCAGAGATCACTGCATTTGACCTCTACACATCGAATATTCATGATGAATTTTGAGAAAAAACTGCATGCATGCTTCGATTTGACGGAACATGAAGGAAATCCGTCGATTTTGAAGATCCATATTTAAGCTAGGGTTTTGGATTTCGGGTATTTGAATCTATAAGGCAAAATGGGCAAAGATTTAGCAAGAATTGTTGGTAATAAAGACGGAAAGGATGATTTCTAGGTAATTTGAGACCTTGCACAAATTTGTGCAAAGTTTTCTGGACTGATACGGTGTGGGGAGTGGAGAGAGAAAAGAGGAAAGAGGAAAGGAAGGGCAGCTGGTCTGGAAAGAAATGATTTAGGGTTTGGGGAATAGGGGTATGTTGTCACTTGGTTAGAAATGGGAAATGGAATTGGAGCTTTTGGATCGTTCGATCAACGGCTCCGATTATTTTGAAATAATAGCATTTATGGAAATAATCAATGGCCGTTGGATTTATGTAATACAATGGTGGAGATAAAATATGATGGGGGCTTCAAAATAACTAAAAAAAAATGGGATTAAACCTGGTTTGTTGATGATATGAATCAACGGTCATGATGGGGTGTGTTTGTTTTGTGAATGAGTGGGACGGGTGACGTGGCGAGCTTAGATTAGCTTAAGGAGAATGACAAAGATTACCAACAGGGATTGAAGAGTTGTTCGGATTGGATCATATTATTTTTGGCCTTGGTTATTGGGCTATTATTAGTTTAAGACATAGAATTTTTGTGTTTAATTACACAATTGCAATTGTAGCATTTGATCTTTTAACATCTTAAAAATTAATTTAATTAAACTTAATTAGTCCTAAAAAAGGTAATAAAAATTATAATAATCAAATATACTACTAATTACTGTAATTAATTATTTAACTACTAAATATCATTTTTCTACACTAACTTTAGATTCATTTTGAAACAGTAGGCTATTTCACTAAAAGTATGGAATAAACATATCAAATTAATTATAATCCTATGTGATACATATAAGAACATATTTTAATAGTTTTAAAAATAGTAAATAGTAAAGATAATATTTTTTATGATTATACAGTTACTGATTTACTAATTAACATTATTAATTATCCAAAAAATAGGTGTTATTAATTAGAAAATATATTTAATATATTTATTGAAAATTAATAAGGGTAATTAAATTAATATTTAAAAGTATGGTAAAAATTGGTCATCAACAGTGACGATATCATATTCAGCATGGCCCAGGAGTTGGAGACGGATACTCTGTTTCAATAGGTTTTAGAGATCACTCAGAGGTTGGAGGGTATGAAGCACCGAGAGAGTACTTTTATGTATTTGTGCCCCGTGTTCCCTCTGAATTCTTCAGACATGTGTAATTTTCGGTTTGTGAGTTGTGGGGTAGATTGGTTTAGCTTCGAGAAGGTTTCAGGTTTATTTGGACCCTTGGGTTCTTGGGTAAGAAGACTAAGTTAGAAATGTTAATCAAACTTTGACTTTTTCTTATAACAACCTCAAAATGGTGTTTTAGTGGCTCCAATAGGTTCGTGCCATGATTTTGGACTTGGGCCGTATGCCCGGAATCCAATTCGGTGGTCCTTAGGTTGATTTTGTGTTGTTTTGCCGAAAGTTGGCAATTTGAGATTTAGAAGATTTCCCAAGTTTGACTGTAGGTTGACTTTTTGCTATGGGGTTCGGAATTTTGTTTTGGGACTTGGAATAGGTCTACTATGCAATTTAGAACTCGTCTACAAAATTTAGTATCATTCGTAGTTGATTTGATAGGATTCAAACGCTTGGTTGCAATTCTTGAGGTTCTTGAACTTTTCATGGGAATTTATGCGTATTGATGTCTGATTCATAGTTCTAGATGTTGTTTTTGTGTTTTTATTAAGTGAGCGAGTTTATATGATGTTTTTATACTTGTGTGGATGTTTGGCTTGGAGCCTTGAGGGTTCTGAAGAGTTTCAATTGTGTTTTGGAAAGGTTTGGATTGAAATTGGATTTTTGGTGTGCTGGTGCTCTGATTTCGCAATTGAGAGCACGCGCCTTGTAATTGCTGAGTGGGCAGCGGTGGTCAGATGCCGCAAAAGGGAATTTCCCCTTCGTATTCGAGAAGTCAGTGTAGGCGTGGCTTGGGGCACATTTGCGATCATTTGGTCATTTTTGCGAAGGAAGTCAGCTTCGCAATTATGAAGCCCTTGTCGCAATTGCGACTTTTGAAGAGGCTGTTAGGGTTCGCAATTGTGACCCCTATTTCGCTACGTAAATGCGAACTTAAGGTCGCATTCGGGATATCCGCAGCAGATCAAAAGGGCTGGGAGTTGGGATTTAGGTCTCTTTTTTATATCTTTGAACCTTAGACTCTGTAGGAGGCTATTTGGAGTGGGAATTTTAATCTACAAACATTTGGCAAGTTAATCTAATAAATTTCCAACTATATTTCAATATTATATCTTAGATTTAACATCAAACTTATGAGAATTAAAGAGGACAAATTGGGGATTCTTGTCAAAGTTTTAAAAACTTAAGATTTGAGTTTTAAGAGTCGATTTGGACTCGTTGTGCCACGCCCAATGGGATCTTGTTTTGATTGTGGTGATACCCAACATATGGTGAGGGACTGCCCTGGACTCAGGAAGGGTGCACCTCCACAAACTACTAACGCTCCACAAATTCCACAAGGTCCACATGCTTCTCAGGTCATGGTTGCTGCTCCAGTTGCCGGTCCACCTACACATCCAGCTACGGATGGAGATGAAACAGGTAGAGGACGCCCTAGAGAGGGAGGCCAAGCTAGATTCTACGCTTTTCTGGGTAGGGCGGAGGCGATCGCATCAGACGTTGTCATCACATTTATGGTTTCGGTTTGTCAATGAGATGCATCAGTCTTATTTGATACGGGAATCACTTATTCATATGTGTCATCTTACATTGCTCTATAACTAGATATATCTCGTGATTCTTTGAGTGCTCCTGTATATGTTTCCACGCGTGTGGGAGATTCTATTATTGTGGACCGTGTTTATCGACCGTATTTAGTTGTTATTGGTGGTTCTAGGACCATAGTAGATCTATTGTTATTGAATATGATAAAATTTGATGTGATCTTGGGCATGGACTATTGTCTCTCTATCATGCTATTATGGATTGTCACGCCAAGACTATGACACTTGCGTCATTAGAATATATTCCTCGCAGGGATGCGTCCTAGTAGGGATGTGTCCTTCTTTACGGCACATCGGATGGTTGAGAAGGGTCGTGAAGCATATCTAGACTTTGTGAGAGATGCCAGTGCTGATACTCCTATCGTTGAGTCTGTTCCTGTTGTGAGAGATTTCCCATATGCGTTCCAACAGATGTTCAGGGCATGTCACCGATAGAGATATCGATTTTGGTATTGACTTGGTGCCGGGCACTTAGCCCATTTCTATTCTACCACATCGTATGGAACGAATGGAGTTGATGGAGTTAAATAAACAACTACATGAGTTGCTTGATAAGGGTTTCATCCAGCCAGTTGTTTCGCCGTGTGGTGCTGTAGTTATGTTTGTGAATAAGAAGGATGGTTCTATGCGGAGGTGTACTGATTATAGGCTGTTGAACATGGTTATAGTGAAGATCAGGTACCAATTACCACACATTGATGACTTATTTGACCAGCTTCACGGTGCTAGAGTATTCTCGAAGATTTCTTTGAGGTCTAGGTACCATCAGCTGAAGGTTTGGGACTCGGATATCCCGAAGACTCCCTTCAAGACTCGATATGGTCACTATGCCTTCCTAGTAATGTCATTTTGGTTGACCAACTCCCCAACAATATTTCTGCATATGGTGAACAGTGTATTGCAGCCGTATCTTGATTCTTTCATCATCGTATTCATTGACGACATCTTGGTATATTCTCGCAGCTAGGAGAATCATGAGTAGCATATGAAGATCATGCTCCAGGCCATGAGAGAGAAGACGTTATATGCAAAATCCTCCAAGTGTGAGATATGGCTTGATCCAGTGGAATTTTTGGGTAATGTGGCATCTAGTAAGGGGATCAAGGTAGATGCGGAGAAGATTGTGGCTGTTCAGAGTTGGCCCAAACTATCTTCAGCTACTGAGATCCGGAGTTCTCTTCGTTTTGCCGGGTATTATCGCTGTTTCGTAGATGGTTTCTCATCCATTGCTGCATCTTTGACTATATTGACCTAGAAGGGTGCTCCTTTCAGATGGTCTGAGGAGTGTGAGGCGAGCTTTCAAACTCTAGGAGGATCATGAGTAGCATATGAGGATCATGCTCCAGGCCATGAGAGAGAAGACGTTATATGCAAAATCCTCCAAGTGTGAGATATGGCTTGATCCAATGGTATTTTTGGGTAATGTGGCGTCTAGTAAGGGGATCAAGGTAGATGCGGAGAAGATTGTGGCTATTCAGAGTTGGCCCAAACTATCTTCAGCTACTGAGATCCGGAGTTCTCTTAGTTTGGCCGGGTATTATTGCCGTTTCGTAGATGGTTTCTCATCCATTGCTGCATCTTTGACTATATTGACCTAGAAGGGTGCTCCTTTTAGATGGTCTGAGGAGTGTGAGGCGAGCTTTCAAAAGCTCCAGACTGCTTTGACTACAGCCCCAGTGTTGGTGTTCCCTATGGGTTCGGGGTTGTACACTATGATGTGTCACGTATTGGGCTTGGCATGGTGTTGATGCAAGACCGTTTTGTAATTGCCTACGCATCTCGGCAGCTGAAGGTTAATGAGAACAATTATCTAGTGCACGACTTGGAATTGGCAAAAAATTTTCATGCATAGAATATTTGGAGGCATTACTTGTACGGTGTTCCGTGTGAGGTCTATATTGACCACCGGCCTCTCCAGCATCTGTTCATGCAGAAAGATCTTAATTTGCGGCAGCAGAGATGGTTAGAGTTACTGAAGTCTATGATATCACTATCGTGTATCATCTTGGGAAGGCAAATACAGTGGCCGATGCCTTTAGTAGAAAGGCAATGAGTATGGGCAGTTTGGCATATCTATAGGTAGTAGAGAGACCATTAGCCATATAGGTTGAGTGATGCAGGCCAAGCTGATCAAGCTACGTTCATGCCATCAATGTTGGATAAGACAAGAAAAGGCGTCGGATAGCCTTGGAGAAGAGCCAAGAATTCACACATCTCTTGTTGGACGAAATATTTGTTGATAATGTACATTTGTGTTTATGTTGTATTATTGTGTTTCTATGGAAGACATTGACTATTACTTGGGGGTCCTGCATGGCCATTCTTTTTACTTAGCCAAATTCCGGCATTTTTGTTAGTTATTTGTTTTCTAGTTGATTTAGGACAAGGCTCATTCTATATAAGCCTAAAGACTTCATTATGTTAAGAACCTAACTTTGATATTCAATACAAAAATCGGCAGCAACTTTGCTCCAAACACGTGTGCTTTGAACTTGTCCAATATTTGGTGTGATTCCAAATTGAACTCGTTCCTTTGTTTAATCGAATAGTTTGCAAGACCATCGTTGTCTCGAGGGTTATTCTTATAGTATAGGTACTCCGTGACTTCATCAAGAAGTTAAGTAGACTAGTTCTTACTTGTTGTTTTGATATTTCATTAAGCTTCTTGCTTTTATCCTTTTATCTTGTATTCCACCTTTTATATTGCATCAGCTGGTATCAAAGCTTGGAAAGGGTTTGTTCTTACAATCCCAATCATGTTCTTCATGCCTTAGTTTAAGGTGGTTTCTTTCATTTCGTTTTTGATATAAAAAAGAAAAAAAAGAAGAAAAACGTGACAAAAAAGAAATGAAGAGAAAAACCGAGAACTGTTGTTGATTGAAGTTGCTAAGACATCTAGGGTTGAAATCTTGAAGTATTAATTGTTAAAAACCGTTCTTGAAACCAATCTTGAAGTTCATGATCGTTTAAAACCATTAACGTTGAAATCTTGAAAAACCTAGTTTGAATCTTGAAAGAACTCGTTTAATCTTTAAAATCTTGAAGTTCTTGGATGCCAAGTTGTTGTTCTCCAAAGTAGTACATGTGAATCCTAAGAATCTTTAAGTTCTTGGAAATAAATTTGTAATTCTTGAAGCAATTTGCGTTGTTCTTGAAGGGAATCTTGAATATTCAAATATTCTTAACCAGATTACATTGGATTCTTGAAGTTCTTGAACATTAACTTGTTGTTCTTGAAAGATTTGTTGAAGGTGTAAGAGGGAGGCCGAATTGGGAGAAAGAGGAGGATTAGGAAACCCTAATTTTAGTCGAAGAAGGAAACAACTCCCTATCCAAAAGGGAGAAGCTTCAAGGAGTTTAAATTCTATTTGAACAAGGAGAGGAGGGGAGAAATTGTGTTGAACAAGGAAAGGGGGGGCCGAAAGTCCTAAGAAGGGGAGGAGAGAGAATAGGTCTTCTCCTAACTAGAGTGGGAAAGCCTCTAAAATTTCCTTAATTCTAGTAGTTCGAGTTTCCTTCTTTGATTACACAATTTCGAATTAGTAATTCTTAGGTAACTTCCTACTTAAGTAATTACTAATTTTTTAGCTTGTAGGACCTCGTGCTAAAACTCAGAATTTTCACTTTCGTAGATAATTCTTGGCTTCTTGTGCTCTCTTAAAAAGCTGTCCATCTATCGAGTCACATAAATTCACTCACCCCGAAAAAACTGTGAACTTGTGAACCTGAAAGGTCGCTAAGGAACTTGATCAATTAGAGGAAGTCATTTTGAGGACAAGTGCGAAATCCTACCCAAAATTTGAGTGAACCCGAGACTCACTTAAAAGTTAGAGAGAGAATTTTTACTAACCTTAACACATTCTCTAGTCTTGTTTCTTTTGCTGGTACATGGCTACGGAAGGAGAAAAGGTTGTTGCTGATATTACTTTAGCCGATCTCTTGGCTGGAGTAAGGGCAATTAGCGCCCGCATGGAGAACATTGAAAAATACGCTAGCAAGCAGAAACATGCCAAAGAAGGGACTAGTGACGGTTCCACTGTCAGACCCGATCAGTTTGCGGAATTGGCTCGCCAAAACGAGTTGAGAGACAGAGGTGCTCAAAATGTAAGGACCTCGGGGATTCCTCGGGGTATTATACAACCAATAATGCCAGCCCGGAGAAACGTAGCACCCGTTAAGGACATGAGAGTAGCCCGAGAGGATGATCAACTCGAGTTTGAGCAGTTTGTTGATGATGATTTGGGGCAGCGGAATCCGAGGGTAAGGCAACCGAATGGGGGCCGAGATTACATGGGAAGATGTGGTTATGATCGTGGTCCGAGACGGAGACTTAGAGGTTTTGGAGGAAGGAATTTAGAGCATGAGTTTGATGAATATGCTAAACATTATGAGGACTTCCAACCGATCCAACTGATCCGAGGTGGCCGAGAAAATGTCTGAGATAATGGTCTGAGCAGTGTGCAGATCCAGGTACGTCTACTCGTGATGGGCGTTAGAGTAGATTGTAGCTATCATCCGGAGGCTTTAATGTATACCTGCTGGGCGTCTGCAGGCCTCAAAGTCACCTTTCGTTATCGTTATAGTATTGTTGTTTTCCTTATTGGAAAGTGTTGTAGTAGGTGTTTTGGAACATTTTGTAGAAGCTTATGACTCAGTATCACCGGGTTTTGGGAGCATTGTAGTTGTGTTTCAATTACTGAGATATTTATGAGGTTTGTCAGCTTAAAACGTGTTATAGCTTTTATTTCTTCCGTACTCTTTCATTTATTTGGCTTACCTAGTCTAAGAGACCAGGTGCCGTCACGACATTCTAAGGAGGGGAAATTGGGGTCGTGACACTGAAAGTCGCATTTGCATTGCAATATATACAGTTGGTCAAATGAGGTGGGAGTCGGGATTTAGGTCTCATTTTTCATATCTTAGAACCATAGACTCTGTAGGAGGCGAATTGGAGTTGGTAATTTCATCTATAAACATTAGGTAAGTGATTATAATCAATTTCCAGCTATATTTCATGATTATATCTTAGATTTAAGATCAAACTTATGAGAATCAAAGAGGAAAATTGGAAATTTTTGTCAAAGTTTTGAATAATGAAGATTTGCGGTTTGAGAGTCGATTTGGACTCGGATATGAAAACACAACATATATACAGACTCGTGGCGTTATGGAAAGTTTGAATCTACCCTTGGACCCAAGGTTTGAGCAGACGAGCCCGGGGTTAACTTTTGTTAACTTTTTGGGAAACGTGTAACGATCATAGATTTATCTATCCTGATTGGTTTCTCTTTCAATGTTTAATGTTATTAAGTCATTTTTGTTAGATTTGAGCCGTGTGGAGGAAAATTTAGGGGAAAAGCTATTTTTGAGGGTTGAGTTAGCCTAGTTGAGGTATGTATCTTGCCTAACTCTGTGTGGAGAATTACCCATTAGGATTTGGGTTGTTTGTTTTAATTGTACTATATGGAAGACGTGTACACAATGTAACGAGTGTGTAAACGGGCTATACGTGGTGTTTTGGCCGGTTTAGACTTTTAGACTTCTTCCATCTATTTAATTGAATTTTTTATAACATGCTACATCTTTCACTGTTAAATTTACTCTCACATGCTCTAATTGACGTTATTAACACTTGTTCTATCCTTTGTTGTTGTAATTGCTCTTATATGCTATAGCTGAAGTTGCTATCCCCCTTATTGTCTCGTTACCCCTTCTATTGTTGAATTAACTCTTACTTCAAGTGGTTATTTGGTGGAATATCTTCTTGTTGAATTATTGGTATTGAGGTTGTAAAAGCCATTATCGCTTTGAGGTTGAAGTTGTTAATTGTTGAGATATCTTTCCTCCTTGAATATCCCTCATTCCTTTTAATGTTATTGAGTTTCTCGTAGACATTGTGATTAATCCATGGGCTATTTGTTATGGAAATATTGGTATTGTTGATTTTTGCAAGTTGTGGCACATGGGCATTTGTAGTGCGAGTTGTTATTGTGTTGTGATATTGATACGCGTGCAGTGGTATAACGATAGGGTTTGATACAAATGCAGTGTGATAAGGTTGGATTGATACGTATGTTTCTAGTAAGGTAATTATTGAAGCCACACGGTGAGATAGGGAGGCTAAAACACGAGAAGCTATTTTGGGTAAATGATTTCTAAATCTAAATGTGAGGCTCACACGATGATATAAGAAATATTTTGATTAAAGTTGCGAATTTGAATATGAGGCGTGGTACCTTGGTGGTGATTCCTCTTCTGCATTTCATGATTAAAGAGGCTTGTTGGTTGAACAATTCTTATTGTTTTGTTTACTTTCTTACTTGTAGTAGTCAATATTTTGATTACTCGTTGCTCTCATTATGTGTTCAATTCTCGTTGCCTTTCTTCCCTTACATTATGTTGTTAGCCCATATTATAATACTGATTTGTTATCATTCATTTTTCCTCGTTCTCCGTTACTGGTCTTTATTATACTCTATTCAGTTTATTTTATCCTAGTAGGTGTCTTGACCTGGCCTTGTCACTGGTACCGTTGTGGTCTACTCACACTAAGCTTCTGCATATTTTTGTGCAAATCCAGGTACATCCGCCCGTGCTCGACGTTAGCAATTAATTAGCTACTTTTGGAGACTTTAAGGTACTCCCGCTCGACGTTCGCGGGCCTCGAAGTCACCTTCTGGCTTTAGATGTTCCACTATTTATTTCCTATTCCAGAACATTATTGTATTTCGAGACTATCAGCACATTCTTGTAGAGATTATGACTCTGTTCCACCGGGTTTTGGGGAGTTTTTTAACAGTTGTACCATTTGGGTTGCGTTATGATAGTTTAAAAATTTTGAATTAATTTTTATGATATTATATCTTGTATTTCTCAATGCATGTTAGGCTACCTAGTCAGATATTAGGTGTCATCACACATCCTAAGGTGGGAATTTGGGATCGTGACCAGTTAGTATCGGAGCTCTAGGTTCATATGTATTACGAGTCAAAAGGAAGTTTAGTAGAGTCTTGCGGATCGGTACAGAGACATCTGTACTTTTCTTGAGAGATTTTGTTTCCCAGACCCTTCGTGATGCATGGCGCACCGAGTTTGAGCAGCTTTATCAGGGGACTATGTCAGTGTTAGAGTATGCTATCAGATTCATTGAGTTGTCGCGACATGCACGTGCTTTGGTTTTACAGTCAGAAAGCGAATGCATAGATTCATCGATGGGCTCAACTATGGTCTTAGATTCAGCATAGCTTGATAGTTGGAGACGGATACTCCGTATCAGCATGTGGCAGAGATCGCGAAGGGGTTGGAGGGTATGCAGGGCTGTGAAAGAGATAACGGGGAGGACAAGAGGCCTCTAGTTTCTGGAAAATATACAGGTGCTCGCGCTCCGGTTGCAGCCCATCATGGCAGAGACTATGTGAGCCGCCTAGTTCATTCAGCACTTTTAGCTTCTAGCAGTGCTCTAGCTATTATGAGATCTCGAGTTGCCTATTTTGCTCAACCACTTCCTAGCGCACCTTCTGCATGGGGTGCCTTCAACGGTCAGTCTAGCCGATCATGCAAGGGTCTGTTTCAGTAGCCATGCCTACTAAGAGCTTGTTTTGAGTGTCGATTACCAGACATATGGTGAGGAACTATCCCAGACTCAGGATGGGTGCACCTTCATAGAGTACTCAGGCTCCACGGATTCCACAAGGTCCACAGGGTTCTCAGGCTATGGTTGCTACTCCAGTTGCCTCTCCACCTACACAGCCAGCCAGGGGTGGACGTCAAGAGGGTAGAGGTCTCCCAAGAGGGACAGGCCAGGCCATATCCTATGTTTTCTGGATAGGACGGAGGTGGTCGCATTTGTCTTAATCATAAGTATGGTTCCGGTTTGTCATAGGGATGCATCATACTTACTTGATTCGGCAACCACTTATTCATGTGTGTTATCTTAGATTTGTCTGTATCTAGATATATCTCGTGATTCTTTGAGCGCTCATGTATATGAGTCCACGGCCGTGGGAGATTCTATTGCTGTGGACGTGTTTATCGCTCGTGTATAGTTGTTATTGGATGTTTTGAGACCATAGTTGATCTATTGTTACACAATATGGTAGACTTTGATATGATCTTGTGCATGGACTGATTGTCGCCCTATCACACTATTGTAGATTGTCATACCAAGATTGTGACACTGGCTATGACGGGTTTGCCGCGGTTCTAGTGGAAGGGTACATTGTTATATTCCTAGCAGAGTTGTGTCGTTCCTTAAGGCACAACAGACGGTTGAGAAGGGGTGTGAAGCATATCTAGATTTTGTGTGAGAGGTCAGTGCTTATACTCCTACCATTGAGTCAGTTCCAGTAGTGAGAGATTTCCCATATGTGCTTCCAGTAGACCTTCGGGGCATGCGCCCAATTGAGATATTGCTTTTGTTATTGACTTGGTTCTGGGCACTCAGCCCATTTCTAATACACCATATTGTATGGCACCAGTGGAGTTAAAGGAGTTAAAGGAAAAGTTGCAGGAGTATCTTGATAACGGTTTCATCCGGCCGAGTGTTTCGTCATGGAATGCTCTGGTTCTGTTTGTGAAGAAGAAAGATGGTTCTATGCGGATGTGTATTCAACCGCACCAGCGGTCCCTCAATGCTCGCCCAAAGTCCACTTATGCTGAAGAGTCGCCGCATATGCAAGTGCCCACCTGCGCCGAGGTGTCCGAAGCTGCAACTTTCCCCTGGCCAGTCTCTCTTTGCTTTTGCGATCTCCAGCCGTATATGCGGCTCCGCACCTGCAGAAAGGCCCACCGCAGGTGCGGCGACACCAAAACTCGGCTCCCTTCAGTAGTCTTACTAAGTCAAAAATGGATCCGAATTTAATCTGAATCACACCTGAAACCCCGAGGACCCCATCCAGACATCCCTTAAAGTGCAAAAACATAACACAAACCTAATCGAGGCCTCAAATCACATCAAACAACATCAAGTCAAACCCTAAGTCAAGCCAATTGAATAAATGAACATTCAACTTCTAAAACAAATGGCGAATCATATCAAACCAACTCCGAATGAGCTCAAATTTTGCATGCAAGTCCCAAATGACACAATACACCTATAGCAGCTCCTGAGACCACAATCCAAACGACATATCAATAAAGTCGATCCCCAGTCAATCCTATCAACCTTCCAAACCTTCAATCTTCCAACTTTCGCCAAAAGCCTCAAACCAACCTACGGACCTCCTAATCAATATCTGTATATACTCCTAAGTAAAAAATCACCATATGAAGCTATTAAACCATAGAAACTCCTTTGCGGAGTCGTCTACATAAAAGTCAAACTCCGGTCACCTTTTTCAACTTAAGAATCCAACTTTAGGACTAAGTGTCTCAATTCACTCCAAACCTCAATTGAAACCAAACCAACCACCCCAACAAGTCACATAACCACAATTGAACATAGAGGAGACAATAAATAGGGGAACGAGACTAAAATACTCAAAATAACCGGCCATGTCATTACATTCTACCCCTCTTAAAACAAACGTTCGTCCTCGGACGAGTATAGTGACATACCTAAAGTGCTACAAAGGTGAGGATAATGGCTAGACATGTCATGCTCGGTCTTCTAAATGGCCTCCTCGACTAGATGAACCTCCATTGAACCTTTATTGAAGCAATGTTATTTTACCTCAACTTTCGGACCTGCCTGTCGAAGATGGCCATCGGTTCCTCAACACAAGTCACATTCTTGTCCAATTGGGCCGAGCTAAAATCTAATACATGGGACGAATCACTGTGATTCTTCCGGAGCATGGAAACATGGAACACTGGGTGAACTTCCGATAGGCTAGGTGGCAATGCAACCTAGTAGGCCACCTCCCCCACTCTCTCAGGATCTCAAAATGACCAATATACCTAGGGCTCAACTCGCCTTTCTTCCCGAACCTCATTACACCCTTCATGGGTGAAACTCGCAGCAAAACTCTCTCTCCCACCATAAATGCTACATCACAAACCTTCCAACCGGCATAACTCTTCTGCCTAGACTATGCTGTATGAAGTTGATGCTGAATCAACTTGACTTTTTCCAAGGCATCCTGAACCAAATCAGTGCCGAACAACCTAGCCTCCCCAGGTTCAAACCAACCAATTGGAGAACGGCACTATCTCCCATATAGGGCATCGTAAGGAGCCATCTTAATGCAGGAAAACTTTGTAAGCGACAAAAACTAATCCCATGAACCCCCGAAATCCATAATACAGACACGTAGAATGTCCTCAATGATTTTAATGGTGTGCTCGAACTGCCCGTTCGTCCGGGGTGAAATGTTGTTCTCAACTCAACCCATATGCCTAAATCTCGCTGCACAACTCTCTAGAAATGCGATGTGAATTACGTGTTTCTATCAGCAATAATGGACACCTGCAAACCATGAAGGCGAATAATCGCACGAATGTAGATATGAGCCAGCTGCTCCGAAGAATAGATCATCATCACCGGAATGAAATGTGCCGAATTGGTCAATCGGTCCAAAATTATCCAAATTACATCAAATTTCTTCAAAGTCCATGGGAGCCCAACAACAAAATCCAAGGTAACACGCTCCCATTTCTACTCGGGATTCTTAAGTCTCTAAAGTAAACGAACCGGCCTCTGATGCTCGTACTTCACCTACTCATAGTTCAAGCATCAAGCCACATACTCCATTGTATCTTTGTTCATTCTCCTCCAGTAATAATGTTGCCTCAAATCCTGATACATCTTAGTGGTATCCGGATGAATCGAGTACCACGAACTGTGAGACTCCTTAAGGATCAGCTCACTCAACCCATTCACTTGGGAACACATATCCGTAATACCCCGTTATCTCTGATAGAAACCTCCATGGCATCACCGTGCTACGTCATTTCCTTAAGGACATGCAAATGGGGGTCATTATACTGACACTCCCTCATGCGCTCATGCAAAGAAGACGGAGAAACCATGCAAGCAAGAACCAGACTGGGCTCCGAAACATACAATCTCACAAAATGATTGGCCAACGCTTGAACATCCAATGCTAACGGCTTCTCATCAACTAGAATATATGCAAGGCTACCCATACTCTCCACCTTCCTACTCAATGCACCAGCCACCATATTAGCCTTCCTGGGATGATACAGAACATTGATATCATAGTATTTTAATAGCTCTAACCACCTCTGCTGCCTCAAGTTTCGGTCCTTTTGTAAATAAGTGTTGTAGACTCCGATCATCTATGAATATCTAGCAAGACATACCGTAGAGATAATGCCTCCAAATCTCTGATGCGTGAACTATAGATGCCAACTCTAGATTATGAACGGGGTAGTTCTTCTCCTGGAGCTTCAATTGGCACGAAGCATAAGCAATCACCCTACCTCCTGCATCAAGAGACACCCAATACCAATTAGCGATGCATCACAATAAATCTTATGTGAACCAAATGTTGAAGGCAAAACCAGGACTCGAGTTGTGGTCAAGGCTATCTTGAGCTTTTGAAAGATCTCGTTACACTCGCCGGACTACATAAATGGAGAACCCTTCTGGGTCAATCTAGTAAAAGGTGAACAGAGGAAACTCTCCACAAAATGATGATAATATCCGGCGAAACCAAGGAAACTCGGAATCTCAGTATGTGATCAAAGTCTGAGCTAACTCTGAACTGCCTTAATCTTCGTCAAATCTACCTTACTCCCCTAACCAGATACCACATGACCCAAAAACGTCACCAAATCATGCCAGAACACAAACTTGGAGAATTTTGCATATAACTTTTTCTCCCTCGAGGTCTGGAGCACTATCCTTAAATGCTGCTCATGATCCTCTCGGGTGCGAGAGTACACCAAGAAGTCATCAACGAATAAGATGACAAAGGAATCAAGATACGGGTGGAATACAGTATTCATGAAATGCATAAATGTTGCTGTGGCATTGGTCAACCCAAATGACATCTCCAGAAACTCCTAGTGACTTCACCGAGTCCTGAAAGCAGTCTTTGAGACACGTCTAGCACCTTGTAGCTGATCAAATAAGTAATCAATGTGTGGTAATGGGTACGTGTCCCTGACCCTGACTCTGTTCAACTACTATCATCAATACACATCCATATAGAGGCATCTTTCTTCTTCACGAACAAGATTGGAGCAACCCAGGTCAAGACACTCGGCCATATAAAACCCTTGTCAAGCAACTCCTGAAGCTGGTCCTTCAACTCCTTTAACTCAACAACTGCCATACAATATGGTGGAATAGATAAGGGTTGAGTGCCCAACACCAAGTCAATACCAAAATCTATATTCCTATCGGGTGGCATGCTTGGTAGGTTGCCGAAAATACATTTGGGAAATCCCTCACTACCGGAACTGACTCAACAGTAGGAGTATCAGCATTGACATCTCTCACAAAGGCTAGGTACGCATCACACCCCTTCTTAATAATTCATCGTGTATTAGGAAAGGACACAATCCTGGTAGGAGTATAATGCGATGTCGGAATTGGCCTGACAATCCAAAATAGCATGATAGGGCGACAACTAGTCCATGCCTAAAATCACGTCAAAGCCTAGCATACTGAGCAACAATAGATCAAAGCTGGTCTCATAACCACCAATAGTGACTAAACATGACCGATAAACACGGCCTACATGTCACGACCCAAAATCTAACTAGTCGTGATGGTACCTAGCCCAAACCGCTAGGTAAGCAAATTACCAACAATCCAATTTGAATGAGATTTACTGAGAAAATAAATGAAAAAATAACTGAACTTGATACACTTCCCAAGGACTGGTAATACAAAACATGAGCTTCGAAGACTTAGAGTTTACAAAGTTGGAATTAAATAAATACATCATCTATTACGACCGAAACGCATGTACATCTTCAATGCCAGCTCCTACCATACGCAGCGACATCAACATCAAAAATCTACATGGAAGGTGCATAAGTGTAGTATGAGTACAACCGACCCCATGTACTCAATAAGTAAAAACCTAGCCTTAGGTTGAAAGTAATGACGAGCTTGGACAACGGTTAGAGTCTAACACCAAAAGCCAAGAATAACTCGTAACAATATAAATAAAGCAATGCAAGTAATAACTCAAAGATATGATGCTAAGCTCGTTCACGGTTACAGGAAATACGCATGCTCTTCAGGTATAACTGTAAGAACCCAAATCTTTCACTGAAATCACCAAAATGTGAGTATATCATAAAACTGTGGATTTTTCCACATGTCAATGTGCATGTGAAGTCATGAATCTCACAATACCGTTTAGCATGAGGAAATACATCTCTATGTCTATATGTCAAATATACATGTCAATGCAATGCTTCGCAACGATGAACTCATGTACTCCTACTCGCAGAGTACTCAATCTTGCTGTCACGCACTCCTACTAATCATGCTCAATCCCTCAGCATAGCCAGTCACTCAACACTGTACGGTACCTGTTACGACGCACAGCCTGATCCCATCATGAATCAATAAAACCTGCACTCACTACCGGTATGTCAGACTCCGGAGGGGCAGATCCTGCCCAAGCGCTAACATAAACCATCGTCGCCTGCTGCGGCGTGCAACCTTATATCATCAATAAAATATATAAAGCCCATAGGGTATGTTGGGTCATGCAGCCTGATCCATATAATAACAAATATATATATACAAAGCCATTATGTCCTACTGCGGCGTGCAGCCCAATCCCATTATGAATCAAATAAACCTACTGCAACGTGCAGCCCGATCCCATGAATATCACTCACAATCCGGCCCTCAGGTCCCAACTCAGTCTTCAATCTCTCCTGTCTCTCGGGCTAACAAATCTCATGCCAATCAGCTGGAACAATGATAACATGATGTAACAACAAATGATAATAGATACTGAGATATAATATGCAAATGAATGAATATGACTGGGCATGTAATTGCATTTTAAGCAAATAACTCAACAGAAAAAATAACCTCAGTGGGTCCCAAAGAGTAAGTATATGGCCTAACATGATTTCTAACATGAATCACAGCTTCGTTACCCTAGCACGTAAGAATTTCATAGATCGAAACAAGATTAGGTAATTACACAATACCACGAAATCAACCAAGTCATAATCCATACAGTGCATGCCCACACGCCCGTAACCTACCATGTGTGTCACCTCAACACCAAACACATAACACGTATATCCAGGGGTTCATACCCTCAACACCAAGTTTAGAAGTTTTACTTACCTCGAACAAGTCGAATCCAATACCGTGCAAGCCACCATCCTGTGCGTGTCAACCTCCGAATGCCTCAAAACTTGCCAAACGCAACTCAAAAACTTCAAATAATGCCAAAGAAAATAAACACAATTGATAATGGTTGAATCTTTAACCAAACGTCCAAAGTCAACAAAAAAATAAAACTCGGGTCCGTGCCTCGAAACCCGACAAAACATACAAAAATCGATAACCCATTCAATTAGGAGTCCAACCATACTAGTATCACTCAAATCTAACTTCAAACCAATGCTCAAAACTCGAAGATTCACTTTATGAAATTTTAGACAAAAACTCCCGATTTCTCTTTTGTAATCATCAACCAAAGAAGTGGCATTTTCCTAAAAGTTCTGTAACCTCTCGATGTTAAGTACAGACGTCTCCGAACCGGTTCGCAAGAGTCTACTATACTTGCTTATGACTCGTAACACCTATGAACCAAGAGCTTTGATACCAACTGGTCAGAACCCAAAAATTCCACCTAAGGCAGTAGTGTTGTCACCTAATCTCAAAGACTGTTAGCCTGACATTCATGAATAACTTAACATAATTAACAGTTAAAATAATAAGATAATTCAATAAAACTAATAACAACTCCAAAATCGATATGTAACAAAATTCCCAAAATCGGTGGAACTGAATCATAAGCTCTAAAGGAATATACTCAAAATCCCTATTATGATATTGTCTAGATAAAGAGTAAACAGTATCAAAAGTAAGGGTACAAGGTCACTCCGAGGCCAGCGAGTGCTGAGTAGGTATACCATCAAGTCTCCAAACTGTATGGTCCAATCACTGATGCCTAGCCTGAGTCGAAGTACATGGATTTGCAAAAAAATGTGTAGAAGCATAGTATAAGTAAACCACAACGGTACCCAGTACGTATCAAGCTTAACCTTGGTAGAGTAGAGACGAGACCAGGTCAAAACACCTACTAGGATAAGAAAACTAAACAAGATATAGTATAGTCTAATGATGAAAACGAGGAAGTAGTAACAATAAAGCAATACAATAAGGTAAGCTAACAACGGAATTTGAAGCAATAAAGGCAACAAGGAGGGAACAGATGATAAGAACATCACAAATCAATACAGACAAATACAAGTTAGGTAGATACAGAGATAAAAAAAAAAGAATCATAACCGAGGTAATGCCTCGTAATCTCATATTACAATCACAATCATAATCTCTCTCTATATCGCTGCGTGCGCCTTACATTTAGATAGTTTTGAATATATTTTTCCCGAAATAGCTACACGCACATTAGCCCACCTTATGTCGCCGCATGGCTTTAAGTAATTCCCTTACTAGCAACACGTACATAAATCCCACCTTAAGCCGCAACATGCACATTAACCCCTATCCTTATACCGCCGCCGCATGCGCATCAATATCACAATGCAATAACAACTCGCGTCACAAGTTCCCATATGCCACAACATGCCAAAAATTGAGAATACCGAAGTTTCCACAACATATAGTCCACATGTCAACCACAATATGAACAAGAATATCAATAATAACAAAAACAATCGCAATTTCTCTACAAGAAAAGATATCTCAATAACCAACAACTTTAACATCAATGTGATAATAGCTTTCATAACATAAACTTCAATAACTGAAAATGAATGTGTTTCAACGAAATGACAATTTCAAATTTAAATGTACAACATAAATTTAACAATAAAAGAGATGGTATGAAATAGTATCTACATCTAAGTGCATGGATTAACCCAACGCGAAACTCATCATTAAATAACAACCCCAAATAAGAAAGACTCGACAATAAAAGAGGAAGTATGACAATAAGAGAGATAACAAACGCAATTAAGGCATATCAGAGTATGTTTGACAATAAGGGAAGGAGCATGAGATATCAACATCAAGTAAAGCATCTAAGAGCAATTTAACAATGGAAGATATAACATGATATGGAAGAGTCTAAGTGTCTAGTCTGGTCAAAATACCACACATCAGCTCGTGTACACATTCATCACCTTGTGTACACGTCTTTCACATAACTCAAATAGCACAAATCAACCCAAATCTATAAAACGTACCCCAATTCAAGCCTATTAAATCAATGAACATTTAACTTCTAAAACTAATGTTGAATCATATCAAACAGACTTCGAATGAGCTCAAATTTTGCATGCAAGTCCCAAATGACACAACGAACCTATGCCAACCCGGACCACAATGAGAACCCGATATCAACAAAGTCAACCCTCGATCAAACCTATCAACCTTCCAACCTTTTAATCTTCTAACTTTCACCAAAAGCCTCAAACCAACCTACAGACCTCCAAATCAATATCCGGACATACGTCTAAGTTCAAAATCACCATACGAAGCTATTCAAGCTATTGAAACTCCATTCTGAAGTTGTCTAGATAAAAGTCGAATTCCGGTCAACTCTTTCAACTTAAGCTTCCAACATTGGGATTAAGTGTCCCAATTTAATTCGAAACTCACTAGAAACTAGACCAACCACCCGGCAAGTCACATAACAACAATTAAAAATAGAGGAGGCAATAAATATAGGAACGGGGCTAAAATACTTAAAATGACCAGTAAGGTCGTTACACTCATTCAAATAAAATCTTGTTCTAAGCCTTTATGCACTTCCATTAGTGAAAGAAACACGCAGAAACTCATAACCACCTATCAGATCGACATGTCGTGGAGCTTTCTCGCCCACGAAGAACCATGGCCTAAATTCTAAGTTGACTAATGACCTCATCTCATCTCCGAATATAGCTTACTCCATTCCGATGGTACCCTTCCCAAGTTCAATAACCTCACCTTATCTAGTACAAGCTGCTTGACCGACATGCCACACCAATTCCATCTATAGCTACATACCATGCAATCTGTGCATGCAACAAGCAACAACTCAAATGTAACCACTGATGAATGAAGAACCAAATGAGAGCATCGTCCCGCAAGCTCAACAAATACCACCAAAAAGCGCAATTCTATGCACATTTCTCATACAGTAGAAACAAAACACACGAAAAGGATCATATTCCAACATAGCTCCACTGCGATGCGTGAGCCAATCCAAGCGCTGGTTCACATGGAATACCTCGAGCCATGATTCTCATGATCCGCAATCATATGCACATCGACAACGAACATGCGAAAAGCATGACCATAACCATAGAGATATAGATATCACACTATTTCACAGACAGGAAAACCATAACCAAGGCGCAATCAACGATTCAACACCCCAAGAACCTTCTAACAAATTCAACTCTAGGATCTAAACAAAATCGCATCAAGTATGTAAATAGTCAACAGTCAAAATCCATCATAGCATAGAAGAGTAACAGATGAAACATATCAGACACGAATACGATCAACTCAAACCGGACACACCCTTAACCAATAGTGTTGCTGAGTAAACAAATTCGACCTAATGTATAATACATATTCACATTAGGGCTACAGGTTGCCTCCAAATCCATCCCGGTGTTCCCAAATTTGGTAGATAACATCCAGAAATTTCACATAACCAATATGTAACATATATAATCAGCCGTCAACCTCTTAATATACCTTCACTGTTCGCAGCCAAGGAACAATCTGCCTCTAAGAACCCTCATAGTCTTCAAATCCCTAGAACACAAGAATCTCCATATCGTATCCCAATTCCACAACCATAAATGACTGACGCATCCCCCCATACACAATCATCTTAGGAAAAATACTTCCATAATATTCCGTGCCACCACTACAATAAATTTTGCCTAAGGCCACGCGAATTATAAACAACACTTAGAAAGCATTGCTGAAAGTATCTTTGGCAACACTTTTTAAGGTGTGGCCTTTTTCTAACACTTTTGGCTACGGGTTTTAGGCAACGCTTAAAAAGTGTTGTTTTTAATTGTATAGACTATGGTTTTCAAGCGATGCCAAATCATAAAATAAATAAGAGCGCTTATTCACATGTAATGCACCACTTTTAGGTGTGCTTGTTTAAATTAGTAAAAGCAACTCTCAATAAGCGTGCTCTAAAGTATGCTAAAAAATCCCGCTCAGATTAATATCCTGCTAAAATATGTCTTTCGAAGTTTTACCAACTCTATGGGAGAATCTCATCCTTCCTCTTCTCTAAAATGAGGATTTTCTTGTAAATATGAAGCAAATTAGTGTCGGTTTCTAGGATATTTTATGTTTCATACCGCATGGAATTATGCTCTTTTCTTGTGATTACCATATTCATAATATGGTGTATGATGTTTTTGGTAATGGCTTGAGTCATTATTATTGTGCTATTAATCGATCCACAAGTATGCCTCAAACCCAAACTAATATAACAACATAACAATGTAATCTGATCGTCGATAGCAGACTCCTCCACTTGGCTCGAAGCCATAGAACATAACATGCAATATCCCACAATACCCTTACTCCGTAACTTCCATAATCCTGCACTATAATGCAACTAAACCCTTCATACGCTCATGTAGTACCAGCCATAAAATACCTCAAATCTTATGCTAAGCGAATAACCATCCTCGCGACAACCGTGCGACCTTCCTCAAGCTATACAAACTCAAATTGCGGCACATAATCTACCGATAGGATGGAATTCTCCATAACATGATAATGATCACACAACCTCAAAACATCCTGCAGGAGATAAACCCCTTCTTAGCCTCAATCTGGCTTCTCTCTATGCCCTTTTATGGTCACAACCACTATCTATTCGCTAATTCCTCCCGTGTCTGAGGTTGTCAGCAAGACATAAGAATTAACTTCATTCCATAAATGAACAACGTGAAACACCCCTCAACACTCTTATAACTTGAGACTATAACTCACAATAAGACAGAAATCAAGAGTCCACAGTCCTTTAGGCCCTATGAAACCTTCTCATCACTTCCAAACCATCTAAAAGCAGCCCTCAGTCACATAATACTCATAATATTGCTACCCAACCACTATCTAAGCCATCACTTTCAATCCTAGGGACAATAAAGGAAATATAAATCCAAAAGCATATACTCACACAACTGAAACTATCGAGCCCAAGCTACGGTCCGAACCTAGCCGCTAGTCTTCCAGACTGGCCTATCTCCAAAACACAAAGAACACATCTCACACCTCATCTATGACATCATATGTCGTTGATGCACTGCCAATACCGAGCGCTGAACATAACATATGAGTGAGTGAAAAAAATTCAAAGAGATATGCTTCACGCTGAATTAATGCCGCAAGATAAGGAAAAAAAGATAGGAAATTTCCCAACATGCCTTGTAGCCTCTCGGAGGTAGGCATGAATGTCATTATACCGATCCACAAGGCTTTACTAGACACTTTCTCATTACTCGTAGAAACCTATGATTCTAAAGCTCTAATACCAACTTGTCACGATCCAAAATTCACCTAGTCGTGATGACACCGAATCTAACCCACTAGGTAATCCAAACAATAATAAACACAACTCAACTAAGAATTATACGAAATCAATAGGTGAAGTAACTAAATTTCTATTCAATAACCAAATGATTGGTAGTACAATTCATGAACCATAAGGAATTACATAGGTGGTACAAAAATAAATACAACATATGTCTAGAATATACCTAAGCAGTATAAAATTCAAAAACTACCAAGGACAAGTGGTAATTATGTTCGAAAGCAGGGACATCTTCAATGCCAACTCCCCCCATACTCAGTAACATCAGCTCCAAGATCTGCATGCAATATACAGAAGTGTAGTGTGAGTACAACCGACCCCATGTACTCAATAAGTAACAAACCTAACCTCGAGTTGAAAGCAGCGAAGAGCTCGTAAGATGGTCAGTATCTAACACCAATCAACAAAACCATTGGGTATAATAATGACAATAATAGTAAATAACTAAAAAATATCATGTTTAACTCGTTCACAAATATGAGAAATTAGAGCTGCTTTATAAGTGTAATAGTTAGAGCCCAAATCTTTCATCGAAGTCGTTAATAATATGATTTTATCAGAGAACTGTGATTTTTCCAAACTTCCAACAACATATAAGTCTTTTCACCTACGAGTTAACATGAGGAAAATACATCTATATGCCTATATCTCAAGTACACATGTCAAGTCAATAACACCATATTTTCCATCTAGCATGAGAAAAAAATACATCTCTATGCCTACGTGTCAAATATACATGTCAAGTCAATAATATCGTAGTGAAATCATCAAGTACACTCACTCTCAACACTCTCAAGGTGCCTGGCTCTAATCCCCCTCACTATCACACACACAATCACTCAGCACTGTAGGGGTGCCTCGCATAAAAGTTCCTAAACCAAAGCACATATATCAATGTGCCTGCCCATACTATAATATCAGACTCTAGAGAGGCGTATCATGGCCTAAGCGCTAATCAATTGTCGATATGACATATTGCAGCGTGTAACGTGATCAAAATAACAATTTGTTATAGCGTGCAACCACATCCAATTATCAATCCATCGTGGCGTGCAAACCAATCCAAATATAAGTCCATTGCGGGGTGCAACTCAATCCAAATACCAATCTATTGTGGTGTGCAACCTAATCCAGTATAACTCACAATACAAATCTATGGCCTACATCTTTCATCAATCCGCTCAAGTCTCCATATACCAACATATCACATAAGCATAATCAAATTATACAACACAAAATATCACAATGTACCAGAAATTCAGCTTAGAATTATGTCATATACAAGGATACCAATAATATGTGAGACATTATATCAAAAGTGCAGAGAGACAGAGATATAACATACGAATATAACAATATTGACTAAACAGTATGACTACGGCTAAGGAAAATAGCTCAATCATGGAAAGAATAGCGCTATCATGTCTCAAACAATTAAGCAAACATCGTAGACATGATTTCTAGCATGAATAATAACTCACGCAGTCATACAAATAGAGTAAACATGATATTAAAGAAGCATGATAGCAAATCAAGGCATATATTAGCCTAAAAACTACCCCAATCATGAATACCTTGGTGCATGCACACACACCCATCACCTAGCACGTGCATCACCCCCTCACAAATCTAAAATATCATAGTTCTTAGGGATAATCACCCTCGGATCCAATTTTAGATATGTGACTGACCTCGAACAAGCAAAAAAAATACATTAGAATCCCCATCCCACGCGAATCGAACTCTTAACGGCTCAAAACTATAAAGGTCAAATTTTTAATGTAGAACTCAAAATCAACAAAAATTTAACTCGAAACCTAAGAAACTCATAAATTTTGACAACCCATTCGAATACGAGTCCAAGCATACTAATTTCATTCAAATACCGACTCTGGATCGATATTTAAAATAGAATTATTCACTTTATAAGAGTTTATAAAAAAATCCCCAATTTCTCTTTTAGATTTATCAAACAAAAGCCAAAATCAACAATGGAATCACGTAAAATAATCAAATCCAAGTAAAAAATACTCAACCCAATCCAACTCGTGAGAATCACGTCCATGATCGCCCAAATTCGAGCTCCCAAACTCAAAATATGACAAAATGAACATAAAGTCTGAAATAGAGTACTTTATATCACTGCTTCAGGATACTCATCGCAATCACAGAAAGAGCTCCGCGATCACGAAACAAAAGTCGCTACCACATAAATACCCTTCACGTTCGCATCTCACACCTCGCAAATGCGATGCACAGATCACTTCACACACTGCAAACACGGACACACGATCGCGAATGAGAAGTGTAAAGCTCGCAGCCCATAAAATAGTCTTCGCAAACATGGTCCCTCCACCGTGAAAGCTTAGTAAAAAATCTCCTCTAGCTCTCCTACCTCTTCGCAAATGCGATATCTTGTTCTCTATTGCAATTCATCACTGACACCAGCAAACCAGCAATACAAAACCCATTTGAAATGATCTGAAACAACTCCAAAATACAACCGAGCCCTAGGGAGCCCATCAAAAAATACCAATAATTTTTATAACATAACACAGACCTACTGGATGCCTCCAATCACACATAATTACATCAAAACCATGAATTACACCTCAAAATCAAGCTTAATGAACTATTTCAAATTTCTAAATTTCAATCTTACGTCGAACATGTTAAGCGACCCGGCCGGTCGTCTTGTGAGTTGTAGCCCTGTTACCCCATTTAATGCTCATTCCCTTATTAATTATTATTATGTGACTTGACGGGATAGTTGGTTCAGGTTTTGGAAGGTTTCGGAATAAATTGTGACACTTAGTCTCAAGGTCGAAAGCTTAAGTTTAAAAGGTTGACAGGATTGTTGACTTGTGTGTAAATGACTTCGGAATAAATTTTTTATGGTTCCATTAGCTCAGTTGGGTGGTTTTGGACTGAGGAGTATGTTTGGATTGTGATTTGGAGGTTTGAAGTTTAATTAGACTTGAAATGGCAAAAGTTGGAAATTTTGAAGTTTGATCGAGGGTGGACTTGTGGTTACCGAGCCCGGATTGGGATTCCAGGAGTTGAACACGTTCGTAGTATCATTTGTGACTTCTGTGCAAAATTTGGGGTCAATCGGACATGATTCGATAGGTTTCGACATCGAAGTTAGAAGTTGGAAGTTCAAAAGTTCATTAGGCTTGAATCGTTGTGTGATTCGTGGTTTTACCGTTGTTTGATGTGATTTGAAGGCTCGCATGAGTTCATACAATGTTTTATGACTTGTTGGTAGGTTTGATTGAGGTCCGGGTGGCCTCGAGTGGGTTTTAGATGGTTAATGGATGGGAATTTGGACTTGGAAGATGGCTAAAGCTGCATATTTCCGGTGTCTGGTTTCCTTCTTTGTGTTTGCAATGGGAGTTTTGCATTCGCGAAGAGTATCTGGAGATAGGTGAAGATTTGTTCGTCGCGTTCACGAGTGGGAGACTGCGTCCGCGAAGCTTGGGGTCAGTTAGTAATCGCGTTCGTGGGAGGGACCTCGCGTTCAAATAGAAGGTTTTTAGGCAGCAGAATGGCTTGTTCTACGTGAACGCGAGAAGAGGGTCCCGTTCGAGAAGAAGAGTAACCTGGGCAGAAACTTAAATATTTCAAAACAAGGGTTTGAGTTCATTTTCACAATTTGGTTTTGGGAGCTCGGTGGGCTGCGATTCTTGGAGAGACATTCAAGTGGGTGATTGGATAAGTGATTCTTATTTAGTTTTGGTTAAATTCCATGATTATGTCTTTGATTTAATCATTTAATTAGTGAGTTAGGGTGGAAAATTGGGGAAAAATTGAGGAAAGTTTTTAGGCCAACTTTACGGGATTTGATCGAGATTTTGGCATCAAATTTGAGTAATTTTTGTATGGGTGGACACGTGGTTGAATGGGTTTCCTGAATTCTGACTTTTTTCGAATTCCGAGACGTGGGCCCGATGGCCGAATTTTGAGTTGACTTTTTTATTTTTGATTAATAACTTAGTATTTTCTTATGAGATTGATTCCTTTAGCTTGGGTTGATTGTATCGAACTGTTTATGGCTAGATTCAAGGCAGTTGGAGGCCAATTCGCGAGGCAAGGGCGTGTTGGTGTTTGAAATCCTGAATTTTGTGTCATCTGATTGGTGTTGAGGTAAAGCACATGCTAGGTGACGGGCGTGTGGGCGTGCACCATAGTAATTGTGACTGGGCCAATTCCATTGAATTGTATAGTTGAATAATTTGGTGTAATCCGTATATTCCCCATGTGTTATAGAAATTGAACTGCAAATCATGTTAGAAATCATGCATAGGCTGTGTTGGTACAGTAGGGACCCACAGAGATTGTGTTACATGTTGAATTATTTGCTAAATTGCCATTTGGTACTCGGTGACAGTCTTTACTTGCATATTATATCTCAGTCTCTATTGTTCCTTATTGACACATTATATCATCATTGTTTGGGCTGATTATCATGATTATTGAGAGCCCGAGAGACTGGAGAGATCGATGACTGTGCGAGGCTGATGGCTTTATTGTGAGGATATTAATAAGATCGGGCTACATGCCGCAGTATGTTTTATTGATTTGTGCCATGATTGGCTTATTAAAGCACTTGGGTTACAAGGAGTCCCTCCGGTTTCTGCACACCCCCAGTGAGCGTAGGTACCTACAGAGTGTGAGTGTGAGCGCCGAGCGACTGGGAGAAATGAGAGACAATGAGGAATGAGTGGCTGTGAGGTTGGAGTGAATGGGAGGACTGAGTGACAATAACTCTGAGGTTATGCTGTTGATATGCTTAATGTGTACTTTGATGGCATATATCACCGTTATGTAGTTTATGAGAGATGCCATATCATATTTCAATTGAACTTGACATGAATTCACTGTTTTGGATTTAAATGTCGAACTTGAAAGCATGCCAATTTGTCTTGTATTGTAATTTTCTGTACTCGAACTGTCTCCTAGAAGCGTGTCACTACTTTCAGTCCAATTGTTAGTCCTCTTACTTATTGAGTTAGCTCTACTCACGCTACACCCTGTACTTCATGTGGAGATCCGGGTATTGCCGGACGCAATGGGTGTTGATTATCTAAGAAGCTTGATAATTTGGAGATTTCGAGGTAGTTTACCGGCGTTCGAAGACCTTAACTCTCCCTCCCTATCTTTCAGCTTTATGTATTTAGTTTCAGTTTTTCATAGACAATATTTTCATAGTCGTGTGCATAGACGCTCATGTACTCAGTGACACCCTAGTTTTGGGAATTTTTTTATTGAGTTTTGACTTTCTATCGAGTTTGTAAGAGCTTTAACTGTTTAAACCTGTGTTATTTCATTTTTTAATGTAAAAGTGTCGGAAATATTTTGAAGTATCGTCATGCCCAGTACCATATTGGGCGCCATCATGACAGGCTAAGTTTGGATCGTGACAAGTTTGGATTAGTGCCTAGGTTACGTAGATCTCATTAGTCATGAGCAGCTTTAGTACAGTCTTGCGAATCTGTACTGAGACGTCTGTACTTATCTTCGAGAGGCTGCCGAACCCTTAGGAAACTTCATATTCTTGTATTCTTGTTGTGCGAATTTGTTGATTTTGAAAACCAAACTTCTATTACTCTATTCTCTCACAGATGGTGAGGACACGTGCTACTAGACAGGACGGACAGCCACCAGTACCACCAGCTAGGGCCACGAGAGGCTGAGGTAGCGGTAGTGGCAGCGGTAAGGGCATAGGTACAACTTGTACAACAGAAACAGCAGCACTTGTAGATCCATTTGTTGCTCTAGCATAGGAGCAGGTTCTAGATGTGGTTGAGCTGGTGGGGCCAGCTCAGGCACTAACTGTGCCCATTGTGATTCCAAGCCTTCAAAAGGCTTTGGGTCAGATTTTGACGGTGTGCACTAGCCTCGCTCAGGCAGTTTCTGTTCAGATTACGCCAGCCATATCTCAGGCCAGGGGAGGTACTCAGACTCTTGCTGCCCGTACTCCAGAGCAGGTGATGTAGAGACTTCAGACACCAGGGGTGCTACCAGCCCAGCTTGTTACAGCTACTCAGGCCCGGGAGGGTCCCGTTATGAGTGAGGATGAGCATAAGAAACTTGAGAGGTTTGGGAGACTCAAGTCTCCATCATTTAGTGGGGCTGAGTGAGATAATGCTCATGACGTCTTGGATAGGTGTTAGCAAATTCTTCGTACTGCGGGTATTTCGTAGACCACTGGGGTCTCATTTACTACTTTTTAGTTTACTGGGGCTGCCTGCAGATGGTGGGAGGCCTATGAGCGGCGCAAGCCAGTCGGTGCAGGGCCACTTTCATGGCATCAGTTCTTCATTGTCTATTTGAAGAAGTTTGTGCCACAAACTCACAGGGAGGAACTTCGCAGACAATTTGAGAAGCTACGGTAGGATGGCATGTCTGTGACCCAGTATGAGATGACATTTTTAGTGTTAGATTGTGATGCAGTTTGGTTGGTTCCCACTTAGAGGGAGAGGATTAGGAGGTTCATTGATGGCCTCACCTATCACTTGCGTTTTGCTATGACTCGGGAGAGTGTATCAGGTGCTATGGTTGACGATGTGGTTAATATTGCTCGGCGGCTAGAGATGTTCGCAGTCTAGAGCGTGAGGAGAGGGAGGCCAAGAGGCCTCGTGGATTGGGTGGTTTCGGCAGTGTTCCTTCCAGAGTCAGTTCTACCATAGTAGGGGTTGTCCTTAGAGGAATGCATTGACGGCTCTTCCAGCTCATCGTGGTGCATCATCGAGCCATAGTTCATGGAGTGCTCGTCAGGGTCAGTCACCTCTCAGTGCCCTTCCAGTTTAGAGTTTATCCTGTGCTCCATTAATTCAGGGTTCATCTATGCTAGGTTCTTCTAGCGGTTATTCAGGTACTCGAGGCCCGATTCAGTCACCACTACCACCACCGGAGAGTTGTTTCGAGTGCGGGAAGTTTGGGCATATGTGGAGACAGTGTCCTCGTCACCCGGGAGGTCTAGTGCAGCAGAGGAGTCAGGTTGCGACTTCCACACTAGTTACTTCACCACGCGCTCAGGCAGCTAAAGGTAGCCCTAGCGGGGGAAGCCGATCAGGTGGCGGACAGGCCCGATTCGACGCTATTCCTGCCAGGCCATATGCGGTTGCTTTAGATGCAGTGATCACAAGTATTGTCTCAGTATGCCACTAGGATGCTTCTACTTTATTTGACCCTTGTTCCACTTATTCGTATATATCATCATATTTTTCTCATTATCTGGATATGCCCCATGAGTCCTTAGTCTCATCTGTTCATGTATCTACGCCAGCAAGGATTGTGTTGCAGTGGCAGAGGCAGGAGAAGCTTTATGCCAAGTTCTCCAAGTGTGAGTTTTGGCTTAGTTCGGTGGCATTCTTGGGGCACGTGTTGTCCAGTGAGGGGATTCAGGTATATCCAAAGAAGATAGAGGCAGTTCAAAGTTGTCCTAGGCCGTCCTCAGCTACTGATATTTGGGAGCTTTCTCGGCTTGGTTGGTTATTGTCGTCGCTTCGTGGAGGTTTTCTCATCAATTGCGTTGCCATTGACCAAATTAACCTAGAAGGGTGCTACTTTCAGGTGGTCGGATGAGTGTGAAGAGAGCTTTCAGAAGCTCAAGACTGTCTTGACCACATCGTTAGTTGTATTTTTGCCTTCAGCTTTAGGATGTTATATAGTGTATTGTGATGCTTCTCAGATCGTTATTGGGTGTGTCTTGATGCGGGGGGGGGGGG